>VXAL01009879.1:420726-441986 GCA_013399475.1 Chauna torquata
ACCATAAGTATGCACATATATGGAATACAAGGTATTAGATACAAATATCCTATTCCCATTAAACAAAGAGTAATCCTATATTAAACATTTGAAAATCAGGTACTGCCTGTTATCTTCTCAATTTACCAAGACACATAGGGCTGACTACGATTTATTGAGACGTAGAACTCCACAGCTTATACACAAAAAGAAAGCAAGGAGGTTATCAGAGAAGATGATTTTGAAGATAAAAAAAATTTAAAAGTTAGTTTTAAACAGCACATTCAAACAGTAATTGCTACTGCTGAAGCACCGGGGAAGTTTTGTCTCTATCTATATTTGAGATACTGTTGAGGCACGGCATCTTTTCCTTTGAGTGCAAACCTTTTTCTTCCACCTATGACTAACACATTCCTAATAAGCTATTCCTGTGTTATGCTGTACATATAGCTGTTCCTTAGAACTGATCTGAGCACCTTTGCCTAAATGTCACTTGCTTAAAAAAAAAGAAAAAAAAAGTTTTACTGAAGCTTGGACATTTTGTAGAATCTCTTGAAGAGCATCAGGTATGTCCACATTCAAACTTTTTCTTGTGGGGTCCTAACCACCAGTTCCTATCTATTCATTAAAATCAGTCAAAACAAGATACATAGACACCACTAAAACACCTCCAACAGGCAATATTTTTCTTAATTATCTACATAGACTACCGCTTAGTTTATGGTCACATTTCTAATGTATTACCTGATGTAATAGGTAACAAGGTAGGAAAGGTTAATGCAGAAACATCAGGAAGTAAGCTTTTTTCAGTTAACTAGAAATCTTCAGAAATGTTACAGAAAAGGTCTTTAGACATAATAAAATTGCAACTTTCCAACTGTTTCCCAGAGATTTGAAAAGGAAATTCAAAGTGTTTGGCATAGCCTTATGTTTTTGTCTAGAAATACTTTCAGAATTTTCTTTCGGCATGCTTTATTAGAGAAACAGAAAAAAGGTGCAGCTGGATAGAAAAGAGAAGAAACCAGAAAAGAGGAATATCCTGCAGTTATTGTCCCTCTTTTCTTTTTTTGGATGAACATCTGATACATAAAGGTACAGAAATAAACCAAACATTTAAAAGTGAAATGGCATCTGTAATTTTTCATCATCTATCTTCCTATCCGTAAAACATATTTTCTTCACCCTCCTGCCCTATACAAAGTTGAATAGAATTCTTACTCGTGGCATTCAGAAATTTCGGATTCTTCAGGTGTAGGACTTCCTTCTGATTTTTTCCATCCAATGACGTATTTACTCACTGCTCCTTGTCTGTGGTATGGTTTTGAAACCGACCCAGAAATCTGTTGACTACTACTCTGCGACACTATATAGACTTTGGAGGTATCTAGTGAGCCACTCTTTTTAGAGCAATGTGTTGATGGGCTTCCTGAATGATGTGACCCACTGAAAGAAAACAAAAGCAAAAATGAAATCCGCTATGCAAAATAACAAATCAGAAACTCTTCACCTTCTACTCAGCTATAATTTTTGATGTTAACTTTTTTTCAAGTTAAAATCAAGGCAGCAGCATCAGTACAGTAATTTTCTACAGCATATACATTAAAGTTCTTTGATAATAATGATGAGTTTTTAAAACAAGTAATATAATTCAACTTGCTGAAATGCCAACACAAACTGATGTAAATCAAAATTAAAGAACCAAGTTTAATACATATATATGGGATTTGTACGTGCAATTTTCAGTAAATAAATACACACACATTATTAATGCTGTAATTCAATTTACGTCAAGAACTACATAGGGAATTACCCCAAATATCTCTCTAATTATAAAAATTCTAGTATACCATTCCACTTCATGTTTATTTTTCCAGTTTATGCCAGTTTAAATTCAGTCTTTCTTTCAGTACCATTGAGAATTTAATATTAACAGAAGTAAATTTTAGTTCAACAAAAACAGTTCTCTGGATGATTTTAATAGTCTCTTATTATGAATAATAGCACTAGTAGGCACTAATGTAGCCTTACACTGAAGACTCTAAAAATTATTTAAAATGAACTAAAACAAACACTTCCTTGAAGAATAAAGTTCTTCTTTTCATCTTGCAGGTGAAGTAACCAAAGCATTCATAAACCAAGTGTCTTGCCTAAAATTAGAGGTTGGAACCTGAAGCAGCAGCTCCTAACTTTCATTGCTGGTTTACAAATACCAAACACAGTGCTATCTTTTAATCTAATCCCAAGAGCATTGGATTCATTCACAAAGGGTCAGAAGCTGTTGCTGAAAGTGTAACAGACACATTTACTTTACTGTCCACACAGAGTCAAATACAAGCAAGGCACATGCATAGATGTCATTAGATCAAATTAAACTGCTTGACAAGAAAGTTCAATCATTAAGGCAGTGGATTAATCATTTTTGATGACAGTTTATGCACATTTAATCTTAAACAACTAATTTTCTCTCCTTTCCTCTGTCTTCCTCCTCCCCAAAAGTAGAAACAAGATTATGAGTTTTTTGGAGAAGACAATAATGCAAGTGATGTTAAAAACAATAAGGTTGCTCTCTTGTTTGTTATCCTTGCAAATATGTGAAGAAGTCATACAAAGACATGGTGACAAAAATAATTCAGTTATGAAAAACTGAAGTCTAAAGGTGAAGCAAGCAATGAAGCACAATGTAAAAAACATCAGATTGACAGCAAGGACACTACCCAGACGATTTTAGACTTTTATTTGCAACTAAACTCAAGAAAAATTCAGCATCTAACCTCATTCTGGAGGTTTTAAATAACAGGATTCTTTTTGAAGTAAAGAAATAAAATGCCTATAGAAACTTGCTTTTAGATAACGAGACCAATGCATTGGCTGGAACAAGCACTGTATAGTCTCAGCATCCAAATAGTATTGATGGTCTATGTAAGAAACAAAGCAAAACTAAAGGCAATGGAGCTGTTTCAGCTACAGTAACCTGAAGGTATTTGGTAATGCATGTGCATACTTACTACAAAATAGGAGAGAGAAAACCACTAACAACATAGCTGTGAGACAATGCTGTGCATAGCTCAAGTCAATCTTCTAGTTTAAAATACCATCTCACACAGCAGGCTTAATTCTCAGACATTAGCATTAGTTTTTTTTAGAGGATTCTTTATCTGATCATGTTACAGAATCAGGCCAGTATTTCCAGTTGATGTCTTTCCTGCATATTGTGCTTCATTTATTCAATAAACAGAATACAATTTTAATAAGGAAATGTTGTATTTATAGATCAATGACTTTCCACCAGTTTATGGGCTTGTGTCTGAGTTTTACACTGTTTAGAATCTGTAGAATAAGTTTATTATTTAATATTTATAAACTATTGTGAATAAATGCCTCACTCAGGTTAGAGCTTCATCGCTACAGATTATGAATGAATACAAACTCAGTGTCTGACCAGTTGGAAAGTATACACACAATTTGGCAGTAGATATCACATACACGTTAACTCAACTTTCTTGTGCCTATTTGAATACTTCAGTGTTGCAACATCACAGTTATAAAATGAGATTTTTTTTTTTAAATAATGTAAGCCTGTAAGTGCTGCATAGGTGATGTAAGTTTTTAAATACAACTGCAAAATTATTTATCGCTCCAGTATAATTTGAAGGAAATGTAAGCAAAGTTTCAATAAAACAGCTGGGTCACATAATATAAGTCTGACATTTTTCTGTAGCAAAAGGATTTGGCACACAGATTAGAAGCTGATCATTTCAAAACATTGCTATTGCCAAAGTGGAGTTGGTCAGTCCTGATGTGAGTCATCTTCTAAGCAATAATTACTACTTTGCAAATGCTTCAGTAAACTCACTTAAAATCGATATGCCTTTAAAAACAAACAAACCAAAAAACCTATAATATGTTTATTCCATACAAGTGAGCACCAGGTTACTGAATAGCTGCGTGGCACTTTAAATATGATAGCTGCCACGTAAGTGCTGAAAATACATACATATTCTAGCTATTAGAAATCTATTGCAGCTCATTATGATGAAATCTCAGAAACACAGAGCTTATTTCTTTCTAATCTATAAAACTAAATCTCAACACATATAAAGCAGAGTAAATCTGGAGCTTCTACATTATCACAGATGTAGTGAAAGCTTAATGTGAAAGCATGTACCTACTTTTCACAAAAGCCTACACTGTAAGTCAATGCTATCTTCCACTTGTGATAAAAGATTCTAAAATTCATAGTACGTATACAATGCTAATTCAATCAAGGTAAGTATATGAAGACACAAGGATATTATTTTACTATTTTCCTGTACCAATTGGCATTGAAAACAGAAAAATCAGAGGGAAGAAGAACAAACAATTTCCTTGCAATCCTTTACAGGGTAAAAACCTTCACACACAGACCAAAGCTTCAACTTCAAAGTCACCATAAAATGGGAATTGGGATATAAAGGCAACCAGCTGTAAAAGTGTACTTTCACAGTTTGCTTTATAACAGATGTACCATACACACATTCTATTGGTAACAAAAAAGAGCACAAAAACAACCACAAATCCAGTTCAAGAACCAAAATTGTAAAGCATACACCACAATAATGTAAATTAGGGTGGATGGTATGCCATGCAGCTTCACTATATGTAAAAATTGTCCATTGTAATTTCTTTGATATCCTTCATCATTAATTCTGAGGTAATTTGTTGTACTGTACTAAACAAGTACGCGAAGGAAATTCTAGGGGTACAAAAAAGATATTACTAAGACAAGCTGGTGTCAAAAGAACATAACTGGTGTGTTTAGACCCACTAGACTCACTATAATTGAGAAATAGAGGAGGAATGACTAATTTTAAATTCACACTAATAAGGCAAAGTATTATGAAAGCATCTTATGCTGATGGGTACTAATTTACAGTTTCCCTCTTTATCAATGAAAGTAAAGTTGTTTTCTAGCATTTTAGCTCTCAGATGATTACTGGTAGAATATCTTGGGATTGTTAAAGATTGAATACAGTATATTTTAGTAAACTTTTCAATGATGTATACCTTTGCAGTACATGGTGAATTATCAAATATGAATGAAATTATTGTCAAAACATCTCCTAGAAATAAGTTGTGAAAATGAATTTCACAAATACTACAAAAACAAATAAAAATGAAGAATTCAATTTATTATACTACTTCACTTTTACTCAAGGATGTTTCCGAACTTTGAGAACCTAAGCAATTTGTACAAAGTTACATATAAATTCTCCATCAGATCTCCATCAGGAACAGGGCTAGCCAGGAGGACTCATCAAAAATTGCCTGAAAAAATGCTATACTTCCTCATGTAGATATCTGAATACAACAAAAATCAAAATCAGACACACTTTCAAAGAAAGGTAAACAGAGTAACTATAACAAAAAAAATTGAATTCTCTGAACAGCAATCTATAATCCAAAATCCCTAATTTGTAAGAAACACATACCTGGAATGAGAGGAGATTTCACTTAGGTCTCCCATACTGCCTTCAGCTGTGTGACTGGTAGAAATAGCAGATGCATAGCTATGAACAGCATACATTTTAGCTGGCTCCTCATCTAGCCCAGGAGTTTCAGAACACTCGGTCCACTGCTCAGTACGACAATGTACTCCAGACCTGCTGCCAGCAAGGTGCAAAGGGGCCAGAAGAGGAGCAGGCATACAGGGAGCTGTATCAATTCCACTGTCAGTAGATGCCCCTTTTATATATGTTAATCCAAGCATCTCCGGATCCATCAGATCTCCAGAACCAAAGTGTTTTTCATCACTGTTGCTGGATGTATTACTGGATAGCGTATTGCTGCTTGAGTGGCTTGAACAGCTTTTATCTCCAATCTTAAAAGCAAAAAGAAAACAAACAAAAAAAGGACCATCCTCAAGTTAAATTGTAAAATCTTTATTTTTATATAAATGACTGAATTCGTGCCATTCAAAGATCACTTTATTATTTACTGTATACTATAATTGCAAAGTATGAAAAAAGCTAATTTTACCACTAGTTTCTAAGAAATGAATTGCACAACAGGCTAGATGCACTAGAGGTTGATGTCACTGCAAACAAAAGTGAACATTAGGTTCTAGTTCCATCTTATATGGTAAATCTTAAGATCACACTTGAATTTTCGGATTATAGGACTTGCTTAACATCCATAAAATGGAATTTCTGAAATAAGCATTTGTTAAAGCTACAAGCACTTGTAATCATTTGTTTAAACAAGTTCTACTGCAAATCTGAACAACGCTGAAGACTGAATTACCCTTGGTTTTTTCTCAGTGTGGGAGAAATACGCTGTTTACTGGATCAAATCCAATTGGATGTGTGGCTACTTGAACTGAAGCCAAGTGCAATGTATGTGTACCAGATGAGAGTAACTTAAGTTACAGGGCTCCAAACTAAGCATGGCAATTGAAGTGGAAGAATTATGTCAGGCATTTGTGTCAATGAAGTTTTTGTGTTTTGTTTTGTTTACTGAAAAGAGATTTTATAGAGAGTTGGATTAACTTATCTTTGTGACAGAGTAGCCAGAATAAGGGCAGATGGGCTTCTATTAGGCAGAACGTAAGTGGGAAGGGAGACTAACTTTTTTATGAGATCCCCTTCCTAGCAGATGTATATAAACATAGCTGTTGCTCATACATTAAAGCATTTAGAAAGGGCAGCCTTTCCAGAAATAATAGTTATATTCCATATGGGAATTAACAGGTCTCAAAATTTGAGAAAATCATTAAAAAAAAAAGTAGGCGTTACTTTTGCATTCATCCTAGCCTTTACAAGATGTCTGTCACTTTAAAAACAATGGAAAAATTGATAAAAATACAAATCAGCAGTTTTTCCAAGGACAGACTTGGAGAAAGGTGTCTGGAAAAAAGGCATGTCACTTTGTACTGCAGATGGAAAATGGAACCAAAGAAGAAAGGAACAGGAAAAAACAAACAAACAAAAAGGTCAAAGGCATAAAAGCAGCCTCAGAAGACAGTGTGTGATATTGTGTGTATGAACCCTCCCAAAGACTTCTTGTATGCTGCTGAACATACACGCTCAGGTGTCCCTGACTCTGCAAGCAGCTGAGAAACCGGACAACATCTATTAATACAGACATCTTGAACTGTTCAAAGTTCACTATGGCCATAGCTGAGGGTCATTTTATGCATTTTCCTGTGCCAAGAGAAATTTTTGTATGAAAGCTCAGTGTGACTCTAACTGTTACATGTTGTTAAATATTATGTCATGGAGCAAGATTAAAAACAGAAAAAAAAAGAAAAAAAGAAAAAAGTAAAATCAGGAGGAGATAATCATCCAAGGCAGAAAAAAAAAAATCTTGAGGATATCAAGTGAAATTCATCCCACCCTCCTTTCCCCAAGTTAAATCTGATAAAAATACAGCATAGACATTTTTTCTAATGCTTAACTATTTTAGAGTTCTTGTACATTTGCAGCAGCCTTCAGTGTGAATTTCACTGGCTATCCCAAAGCTGACAGAGAATCATACGGCAAATTGAGCTGAGCAAAAAGGGGATGCACAGGAGAACGTTACAAGGTCCCTTCACAAGGTGATGACCATTTTTTTCTGTTTTACAGCATATAACCACAAAATAGTCTAATCTTGTTAGTATTATCTTTATAATGATACTAGCTCTTATTTTGTACAATGTATTTCTCTTGCACCTGCATTACACACATGCATATGCATGCAAACACAAACATAAGTCCATCATGAAATTTTCCGTTCAGAAGCCCAGCATCATAAAAGCTTGAGAGTTGCCATTAGCATAAAAATCTGAGTAAAGTTAAGCAAACTCATCGTTTAACTTTGGCATCTGTACTGTGTTTAATACTAATTGTTACATATAATGATTCCAGCTTCACGTAAACTTTAGTTTAAGGTACAAGAAAGTATTTTTGTCCTAGTACATAATTGTATTGCACGATTCTGTTTATGATAGTATTTTTTTTTTTCTTTTTTGAGAAGTACCAGGCTAGACTCTCATAAGGAATCTATGTACATAAGATGAGACTGGTCTTATATTCTTACCAGTGTAAGTCTACAAATACTGTACAGATTCCTACTGCATATAACAGGTTTTTCATGTAACAAGCACAAAATACAACAGAAAAAGACCAAGCATATCATTAGTGTAATTTCGATAGTTAAGTCATTGAGGATTTTGCCATTACTGAAGACAAACCTCTGAACTAGTAGACTAGAAATCTTTTCAGCATTCCCAACATAGAAACTACACGTTTACAGTGCTTACTGATAAACATAGTACATGTATTTTACACATCATGACAAGTGGTATGGTATTTTAAATGTAATTTTTTTTTTTTTTAAGTACTTGAAATACTTCACAGCTTAAATGAGCCAGTATAAATGAAACTGTAAACACACAGCAGAGTAGCCAATATTAGTTAGGCTTTTATCTCCTCAGTGCCCCAGACTGAGGCCCTCTCAGGGTTCCTAGTTTACAAACAAAAGTTAAGCATGCCTAATTCACCCCTCATCTAGGTGAGCATACTGTGCCTCCCAAAACTCACAGTGGTGTTTGTAAATTACCAAAATGTATTTTTAAGGTGTGTTTCTTTAAGTCTAGGGTGTTTTTTTATTTTTCATTTGTGTTTTGTTGTGTTTTTTTTTTTTTATTAGAACTTTGAATGACGTTAAAGACTTACATGTGAAAGTTTGTTTGGCGACTCCTTGCCACTGCCTTCCTTTTGTAAAGCCCGGTCTTTGTAGGAGCCGAGGACTTTGGTCGATGGTGCATGCCACTTGGTTTCTGCCATAAATAATTGTGTTTTAATTTCTGAATGCTAAAAAGATGAGTATACTGTACAAAGAAAAGAGCACATGGCTTAGCATCAGGTTTCAAACCTGTACACTCTTTGGAATCAGAGATGTGTAACTTTGCAGAACTATTAAGATCCAGTTTTTCAACAACAATTAAGTGAAATTCAACCTGCTTTTCATCATTTATGAGGCTTTCAGAAGCTCAGGAGTAGTTTGTTTGAAGTACTATCTAAATATCCCACACCACATTCCATTAGACTGTCTATAACTGTCCCAGCTTTCACTGTTGTATTACCACTCTTCTGGTATCAAACCGCCGCATCAGAAAGTGGCTGCACTTCAGCAAATGTTACATTACAAAGAACATTTATTTTTAAGATATGGTATTTATTATTACCAGAATGTCTAGTTCCTTCCAAAGTTTCCTCTCGTTCTCTGCCTCCTTCACACTCCAGTGAGCCTGAACCTTGGTGTTCATGGAGTAAAGGGGACTGGCACCTTTTAACATAAGCAGAAAATTAAGCTGTTTGGTTTCTTTTCTAGAAAACTATTTACATGATGAACAACAACACTTTTTACTCTTCAAAGCAAGTATTTTGCAAGTGATTTGTTTAAACAGTCATCAACCCTCCCACCAAGCAAGTATAGTAACATTTCCAAACACTGAATAGAAGTATTTACATGTACTTTTCTCAACAGCCCACTACTATGTCTTAAGTGTGAACAGACCAAGACGACACTGAGCGACACTGAGCTTTCAGAAGGAATGCATTCTTGGGGCTAAAATAGCCAAAGATTTTTGCAGTGGAGAACTACAGTAACGCATGCCTAAATGCTTTATAAACTAAGCCCCACAGAAAATAACTGTATTTTTGCAGGATTTCAAGCTAATACTAGATCCATTGCTTTGTATTTTGTATCCTTTGCTCTGTCATTTTTACATAAAATTATGAATGATATCTCTACTCACTTCAGAATAAAACTATGTAAGATTCTTCAAATCTTACAACTCCTAATTCTCTGGTAGAAATTACAGAACTTAAATTATTTTACAAACCAACACATTAAAAACAAGGTTGCTATTAGTAATTACTGTGCTGGTAAAATGATACCAGGTAAGTTTGATGTGCTTACTGTCAAAAAAAAGAAAAAAGCTATACTTTTATTTGAACTATTAGCATCCATTCAGCTGCCAGAGATTTCAGTAAATAATCTGAAATTCCTTGAGGAATCTCCAAGATAATGCATATATATCTGCTACTTGGAGCATCTTATATACAAACAGGCATGCCAAAGGAATATTTTGCTTACAGATGAGGAGTCAAGATGATGTTTTCAGTATTCACATTTTTTCTTAGAAGTAGCTTCCTAAAGCCAAATGGTGAGTCTGGAATGTTTTTACATTATGCTATGTAGATACTGCCATAGCCCAACATTTTCTAACAGAAGTGTCAGCAGCTACATTTATATGGCAAAGTGATAAATTTAAAGTAATCTAGAACAGATTTCTCATCTAATATTCTTAAAACATGAACAGTGTATTGGGGTTGGCTTTTACTCACAGAAAACTAATTTCTAAAACCTTCAGCATCAAGGTATTAACATGGATGCAAACATAACACCTATATATTGCAACAGCCTTAAAGGCAAAAGAGACCTCTGAAATATTTCTACTTTTTTGAGGAGAGATGCTAGGGAATGGATGCCACTGGAACAGAGTCCTAAAATTTTACCAACAGATTTCCTAGATAAATCTATGATATAGAACACCCACATAGATTTTGTTTCAGAAAGAAAATACATGGGAGATGCAGCAAAATAAAAAAAATTAAAACTAAAAAAATCATCAATACCCATCATATCCCACTTGCTGTCTCCACTGGCTGCTCCCGCTGGGTCCTGGGTCACTGGAGGAGGACTGGTTGCTTGGAGAACTTCTGTAATGTTGACTAGAATCATTAACAGTGCACTGAACTATTTGTGGGGTTTCAGATTTGAACTGTTTCTTTCACACATACTTTTTTACAAATAATGCAGATGCTGTATGAATACTTAATGTACATTCATTTTGGGAATTTATAGTTTTATCATACATTCCTAAAACGTAAAGAAGTATTTTCTAAATATATTATTTATTTCATCATTAATAAACTATTTCCAGCTTTACTTCTGAACAAGTGGGATTATTCAAGTGTCAGAGCAGCTGGATTAGCCCTCTAAATTTACACATGGGAAGCTCTTGTTTCTGTTTTTATTAATACTTTGACGTAGAAGAGTAACAATAAAACATTTTCATGAAAAATATTATTTTGTATTTATTATTCAAACATCTGAGCCTCATGTCTTAGCAATGTTTCTAACTACTCTTCTGGGATTTCTGGCCAGCTGAAATGCAAGGTTGAAATTTGTTTTTGATCACCCTCCTACCCTTCACTTCTGTGCATACCAATCCATAACTCTACAATTTTCCTCAGCTACATTATCTTGAGTTCCCTGTATTTCCTTTTTTTTCATCCCTTTTTTTTTTTTTAGAAGGCTGTATGTAGAAATTAATTTACATACTCAGGGAAGACTTGAAAACAGGTAGTTTTGGATTTACGCACAACACTTTCCCAAGTGCATGACATTCAATACGCAACTTTACTGTTCAGCTTGAAAATTTCCAAGACATTTGCTATTATATTTTGTCTAACAGCCAAACACACATGATAAGTAGATGGTGTAGTGCCTAATTCTTCAGCATGTCCTACTCTGATAAGCATTGACAGGACTAAGCCTTTAGCAATCAAGTGAATTAGTCTATAGGCTACAGTTGAGTTCAGTTGTGTGTTCTTGCTTTTTTTTTTTTGCCAAGAACTTTGCATTTCCTCCACAGCTTAAGTGAACCAGCATTAAGGAAAGGGTAAATTATCATCCCATACGTTTTTGGACTCAAGATTAACATTTAGGACACTGTCCTCAAAACTGGTATATTGTTTTTTACAGACAAATGTCTAGATCTCAAGCCTCCTATTTCCTGGACAAGTGTCCAGCCATCAGCCTACTAAACAAAAGGTGGCTACAGAAGCAGAACTACAGAAATGTAGTCTGTGAATGCCTCACACAGTTTCTCCACAGAACAGTTGCATCTGCCTGCTTTCAGGAATGGATTCTGGACTCCAGGTGGAAGGACACACTCGCCTACCACTGTGACTAAAGTACACAGAAACTTCTTGGCATGAAAAAACAGAAAAATGAGCCCAACTGAAGCTTAGGTTTTAGGCACTCATTATGAGAAGCTGTAACAGAATTAGGCATACTGTAAAAGTAGAAGTATAGTTCAAAAATATCCATGTATTTCTTAATGACTAATTATGGGAAACTCCTTGTTCAATACAAAAACATTTGAATTGCCTTCTCAAAGCACTTAACTCTCCCCAGAAGCTGTATTAGGAGCATAGGTGTTCAGCTCCCAGTTTTTAATTTCACTCCAGGGACTGGGCACCTGTCACATGTCACAGTAGTTAAACTGTTGCTGCTGAAGTCTTTCACTATACCTAGCCTTTTAAGCCTTTTACTTTATCTATCAACATTTCTGTTGCTTTTTCCTCTTTTTATCTCTAAAAAGAACCCTTTTATCACTGAGTTCAACATTAGCTCATTTTCAGATCAGTTGCTATAACTTCCCTGTTTTATCAGCCTGCCTTTCCTTGCCCGCACTCCTCTTCAATTTGTCTAAATTGATACTGTGCCTCTGACCCTCTAAAATTTTTTCATCATTTTCCTAGCCTGAGTATACATTTTCACCCTTACAAGACTATCTATAAGTACCAATCAACCTTACTTCAAACTCTTCTTTTAAACGCATCTCTCTGTCAAGTTATTACCTATGCCTCTTCCCATGTGGAAAGACCTTGCCAATTAGGAACATTTCTTTTCATGTTTCAGGACCCACATATCACAGTTCATCATTTTTCTCCCTTTTCATTATTTATACACTGTACTATGTCTTCCCCAGAACAGCCCTCCTGCATTGCCCTTGTTTTGTTTAAGTGATACAGCAATTTCTTCATGGCAAGAGATGGTCTCTGTCTTCTGAGCCTTTTACATGCTTTAACGAGTGTTAAAAGAATTGAAATTTATGTTTGCGAACTTTTTTGGAAATAAGTAGCATGTCAGAAAGTTCTAATTTTTTTTCTATATATAAGCATACAGTATGCTTATATAAAGCTCCATAAAACCTGAAGTATTTGTTGACATTCAATATATTGTCTCCTTATGCTAGATTTTACCAAGAATTTCAGTAACAAGACATTAGGAAAAGTTCGAGTCCTACAATTATATATACATGGTTACAGAAATGCAGCTTTTTGGGGGAGTCGGGGAGAAGGGGGAAAAGAAGCAGAATACAAATGATCAAATGGTCATAACTGGCAGTCTGCCCTCCCTAGACCCTGATATAGACATATTTTCAAAGATGTTCTACTATTACCTGTATATGTACCAAACAACCTAAAAAATCACTACTTCTTTTGTACTACAGAAGGTAGTTAGTGTAGCAATAGCAGTGTTTTATGATTTCAGCCAGAATTTTTTTAAAGTTGTATAAGAGTTGTACTTCAGATTTTTATATAGATTAGATATTCCCAACATGCAATATTTTTTGCCTTGAAGATTAGAAGAACTATATCATTCCAGGGAAAAGGACTATGCCTCTTCCCATGTGGAAAGACCTTGCCAATTAGGACCATTTAGAAATAACTGCAAACAATAAAGGACAGAGTTCTGTTCAAGACATATGGTTTTCTAAATAATTCAAAGGTCAATGTATTTACAAATTTTAAACTTTAAAAAGAAATTGTTCACTTAGGAAGAATTATGATTAAATTAAAGCAGTCTAAGATTTAGAGATACCACCCCATTATCTAAGAGGTGTTATATATTCAAATCACAATCTCTGCTTTGTTTAATTAAAAGCAAAGCAAAGCATAAGGACTGGTAATGAGTTACAGAACCCTTTGAAACTATGCCAATAGTGTGGTAATGAGATTAAATCATTCATTTTTAAAGGGATGAGTTCATTTTATTTATGCTCATTATTTGTTTTAATAGGCTCCCAAAAGGTGGAGGACAGGTCATTGCTTAGATCAAAAAGTAACAAGACTCCCCTTTTATTGATTTGGGACTAAAGGGACAGGTTAGCTGTCCTCATCAGTAGGATCCTCAGTACAGTACACTTTCATCACAAGCAATGAAAGTCACTTGTTTCACACAGTGAACTACAATCAGTGAACTCCTTTTCATACAACCTCAGAATTAAAATTACTGTTGAAAGTCAACGAAGTAATGTGAATGTTCAAAAAGGGTTTAAGAAACAAGTACACCAAAGTTCTAGAACAGGGATGTCTAGGGCACATTAGGAAAATGACAGGCATTAAATGGAGAGTATATTACCTTGCACCATCTGGCAGTTTTCTATCAAAGGAAGTGCTGCGAGGAATGGCTGTCTGAGCCTGCTGGAGAAGCTGCTGGCACTGCAGTCTGTCAGATGTTCCTAGGATTGGAGAGGCACGAGAGAGAGGCTGCCCAGCGGGAGTCGGCACCCGATGCCAAGTGGTATTCCTTCTGAAAGGGGTTTTATACTCACATGGGGTGCCTTCGCTGTCAAGTTTGTATTCCACCATGGGTATACGACAAAGTTCTGAACAACCCCTGCAGGACAAATAAAAATGAAGATCAATCTCATTGGAGGGAACAAAAAAAGAAATCTTGCATTCTATAGTCAGAAGAATATGCATATTTTTCCTCTGGGTGCCTAAATGTGCTCATATAGCATTGTGCTGTCCTTTGAATGCTTCAAAGCTATCATGCCAACCAGGTAGGAAATGTCAAAATAAAAGATTAGCTCTCATGTGCTGAAAGGTTTTGAACTCTCTCCTTGCCCTTCAAAAAGGAGAAAATATTAAGCTTTTATAAATGAATGTGCAGCTTGAGTTTCACATAACAAAAACTAGTAGAAATAAAGCATTCAGAAGTCAGAAAACATCATCGTCAAGTTCTTCTATAACAGCTTTAGTTTGTTTAAATTTCATAAATACAAATAATTTCTTAACGTAAAAATCTACATAGCTGAAACTAAAAAACATGTTTGTTGCTTCCCAGCAATCTAGACATTTCTTAGTAGTGTTGAGAACTGTCCTTTAGAATCTAGCCTGTTCCCACTGGATGACAAAGCACGTACACTGTGATGCAAACGACTAAGTGGCATCTAAATATTTTTCCATTTATTTTCAAACAGCACTTTCTAATGCCTCTCGTTCTGGGAGTCTCTGTGTCCAGAGGAGAAATGGGGAAGCAGAAGAAACAGACAAATCAAAAAGCTTACAACTTCAATTTGAATCTTACACTGTGGTTAATAACATTCCCAGAAAGTGTGAAGTCAGATAAAAGTAGTGACAGTGTTGTCCAAAAGATCAGGCTGCATGTTGGATATTTACTGTTGACTCAGGCTGGACTTGAATTAAGGGTTACTGTTTCAGCAAGTAGTTAACAGAGACTTCTCGCCAGCAGTGATTACCATTGCAGCTGTATTTTACATTCTCACATACAGTGTCCATTATTTGTCCATGTCTGCTTGATAGGCAGCGTGCACTAATTTAACGTCTATAAAGAAAACACCCTAAATAACTCTAATGCAACACACTAAGTTCAAGTGAGAAATAGTGAAAATGCACTGCCCTGTCCTTGAGCTCAGTCATAAACTTTGTTTTTGTTGAAAACTCAACATTCATCATTTCTGACTAAATTAAAAATGCCTAGAGAAATTACAATAGAGCGTGTATAAAGCGTTTACAGCCTTAATCCTGAAAATACTTTGGCACAAATGACTTCACACAAATACACAATATAGATTCACATATGTTAAACTACTGTGCCTTGAAGCTTCTGAACCAAACCCCAAAAGGATATTTTCATTCTCAGTGTTTCACTAAACAGAAAAAAATAAGGGATTATAAAAATGCTATGTTATTCAAGGTTGTTGAAAAGAAGATGTGTGCAACTATAGCAGGTATATTCTAGATATTTTTTATATGCCCAGTGTAATCCAACCAAATGCTTCTGGCTGCTGAATTTTATGGTACAGGAATAGGCAAACTGTTTATCTTGTAGCATAAAATCTCAATCCCTGCTGGCACTCAAACATATGAAACAGATAAAGAAAATTTCAATCAAAATACGCAGGATAAAGTGTTGAGGGTGAAGATTAAGAGCCAGCATAAGGCAGAAGATGCCGCAATGAAGATGAGCTAAAAAGGGGGTCACTAGAATACTCTAAAACAGAACTCAGAATTCCTGATTTTTTCAGTTATTCTGTGATCAAAAAAATCAGTATTTAAACTCACCAGTAAAATTTGACTTGTGTAAACTCTGCTGATGTAGCATAGTTGGACATGGAATTTCTCATGTTTGTTTACTTTTAACAAAATGCTAAAACTGAGCATGAAAAGAACATTAATGGTGCAAGTTTAAGAACTCAGAAGGTAAGAAATCTCAAAATTAATACTGCACACGTAACTTTAATTTCTCCTCCTTCTGTCAGTGGAATAAAATAATATACTTTCTCTATTGCTTTTAGAAAAGAGCTCTTTACTTCATATCTAGCATATAAAGGACAACATTCATTGAAGAGCTGCTACTCAATATGTAATTAACATTATGATTTAGTGTGTCAGATATTCAGTTGCATTTTTGCACTGATTTATGATCAGAAATTATTTGATAGCTGCATACTTTCACTGGGTATAAAACTCATTTCTTTCCAGCTCCTCTTATCACAGAGCATCAGTGAATGATTTTCTGTTTTTAGCTTTCCTGTGGAGGTAAGAAGACCCTAACAGTCTGCTACCACAGACAAGGAGTGGAGCTACAGAGAAACCAAAGTTATAAAATTATCAGTTAATTTCAGAAGGTCAATTTGATACATCTAGTAGCATCCCTTGTCTCCCCTCCAAGAACGCCACATTTATTCAAACCACCACTTCAAACAACCTCTGTTCATTTATGAATATTTGTAAAATTGTTTCACACTTCTGAAAAGTCACAGAACACACGTATTTGGCTCATAGAATGATGAACACTGATAAAGCTGAGTTAAGCAAATTGCAAAGAATCGCACAAACAGTTCTACTGAAGACACATATATAGAATAAACTTCCCCAGCGCAATATTCAACTGCTTATATCCCAAGACCATCCTTCTCTTCATAAGGTTCCCCACCATAATCACTGTCTGCAATAAATGAGACCAAGGTCTAAGAGACAATAGCCTCTAGCAGTGTAACCTCAATTCATTTCCAGAGCAGGGCCATAACGTTATGAGAATGTAGGAGGTTCTTAAAGGAAAAAATAGCATAAGATTGATTATTCAATTAAAGACTTTCATAAAACCTTATATACAAAACAAACAGAACAAAGAATGCACAGATGATATAGCAATGTTAATATTAGTTTAGTGTGCTGTATCATTTTTCAGGCAGCCATATACAGTTTTTCATTATTGGATTAGGAAGTTCAACAATTAAGTAGGCTATTTCAGTCATTCCTCTGCTGATGTCTAAGCATGATTTCAATCCCTTCTTCATCCCCAGACCTTAAGTGTTAGAAACAAACCATTCCCTCCCCAGCTTTAACTATTAGGATATTGATGTCACAGTTTGTCTTAGTAATTGGGAAAGGTATAGCATGTAATTGCCTTTGTATCCCTTATTATTACTTTGTGGGGGGATATCTAAAGTGCTGTAAGAATAACCATGGGTTTTGAAGTCAAAATAGATTATTACTACTGTCAGTTTGATTCAGCTTGCTAACTGAATACCTAAAGCATGATATAAAAACAGTGAACAAGCTCTCCACCAAAGAAAAATAATTTCATTTTTTAAATGAGTGTGTTTACTTCACTAAAACATATTCCTCTAACTGACAAATGACCCAGGACAGTATTCCTGAAAGAAAAAAAAAAAAAAAGTTTACAGAACAATCCTATTTCAAATCACCGTAAAAATCTAACAATGGTACTTTTAAATCCAAAATGGAGCCCCAACATGACTCTTAACTGGCACAAACCCACAAAATTCCATAGTTAAAATGGAACTACTATATATGACTTCCTTTGTCACATAGGCTTATTTATTTTAATGTAAAAGTGCCAAACCAACCAATTTCATATTTACATGGAAAGTTATACTTTCTTGCATCACTAACACTGCCTAAAGAACAGATACTGTAGTATACTGCAATATGTAAGATCATAATTGTAGCTATTTCCTAGATCAGAAAAAAAGAGAATCAATTGCTTCATGCTTGCAATCCAATAGGTATTTATTTATTTATTTATTTTGCTGTGGATCTACCTGCAAGTTACCTTGTATGAAAAACAACTGATGAAATTAATGCAATTTCCTATTAAATATTTAGCTGAACCATTACCTAACTTCTATTTATAATATCATAACTTATTCCACTGGATAAAGAATATGAAAAAAAATGAAAGCTTTTAATTCTTTTTTTTTTTAACTTAATTTTTTTTAATTCACTTTAAAGAATACGTAAAGACAGATCTACATCTTAAGGTCTTAACATTTGTTTAAAAGTTATGCTATTGTGCTCCATGAATACATTTAATGAAAATGTTGTGCTCAATTTCCAATGCTATGAAAGTCTAGAAATGAAAGGATAGAAAAAGCATTACTTGATTTGGTAAAGATATCATTTAGATATCAATTTAACTGTTTGAAAAACAGAATTTAGGTTAAAGTTATTTTAACACATTTCAGTGTCTATAGCATTTGGGGGTGCTGAGAACTGACAAAAACTTGATCATGATTATTCATCTCCAGATTTTATGCATCATTATGAATGACTTGTTAGCATAACAACAAAACTGGAAAAGCTGGTTACAATTTAATGTCAGTTCAACGCATCACAGATCTGAACTACTAAGGAGGATGTAGGGATAGAAATACAGTCATTGATGTTTACCAGTTGTATTGCACTGATAAATTTTCCCTTATCACCATTTCAATTCAAAACATTTAATCATGTTCAATGAAGAGCCATTCCCCACATGTAGTAGCAGAGTAAGTAATTGCATTCTTCTAACTCAAACTTTGAAAGTAATCACTTCTACTACTGTGGCATGTTTGTTCTTACACTATAGTAGTTCTCTCACAAGCTGTCACAATGAGAATAAGGACCCACCACGCAATCTATTAAATCCACATAATAAGACATTGATTAATTTCACAGAATTGTAGGGATTTCATTAAAAGGCAGAATTTAGTAGCTTAGTTTTTCCTTAGAATCGCTGTGTAATTAAATAAGACATACATAGATTTCCCTTTCTCTGACCCTCTGAAGTGCCTCCCAGAGGTAACTCCTGGACTCCATTGACTCTCTACATCAATTACAGAGAGTGAGCAAGCCCAAGATGTTGGATAAGATTCAAATGGTGTAAGGCAACTTTGGTCAAAAAGTCAAGATGAACACTTCAAGTTATGACATCTCAGAAGCCTATTAACAGTAGTTACACATCAAAAAAGAAAGAGATGTCATTGGAAAAATACTAAATGGGTTTTACTTTAAAACAATTTCATAGCACAACAGACGTGTGTGACTGCTCATGGCAACCTCAGGTGATAAGGCTTCTGCCCACTTTATCACTCTTGATTTTAGGGGAGTAATAACTGTCTGGTAGTCCCTTCAGACAATCCCTCCTTTATGAAGACATTCATTGTCCTTTGATCTTTGTTACTATTCAGTTTTAAACAGAATCTTGGCATTAGTGAGCTGACAAACAATTCTGAGGCCTCCTAAAAGCCTCTACACCTGCGTTGTTGTATGAAAAAGACAAGAGGAATACAGACAGGACAAGTGCATTGGATGAAAGGAGCTAGTTAAGAAATAAAAAAGGGGGAAAAAAAAAAACACAAAGCAACCAAGGTGTTTGGCTGGCTTTTGTGATCAGTGAGTTAATAACACATGCAGTCTCTGCTGATGGAAAGAAGGACTCAAGCTGAGCAAGTCACATTTCCAAATCCCAGAGAACAGGAAGACAGCCACATCAAAAGATAATAAATATGGGGAATAAAGGCTTTAGAAGCTATTGGTAAGAAGGAAGAATCACTGGGAAAATAGATAAACAGGAAAGACTTTTCTTACAATAAAGAGAAAAACCTTCAAAATTAACCATGAATCTGTAAGAAGAGTTGGAAAACCTAGGGCTGGGAAAGTCAACATCTAGGATGAAGAACTTGTATTATGCTCCTGCTTAAGAAATGGAAATGGCAAGTAACAAAGAGGACAAATGAAGTACCAAATACAGACCCAACTCTTTGAGCTCTGAAAAAAATGAGTACAGAATGAAACTTGATTTTGAAATAATCTTTAAGATAGTGGAGAGACAAGATTAGGACTAAGACTTTCTATCAGGAGACACAGGAATCTGTCATGAGGAAGTAGAACGTATAAATATTATGCCTGATTCAATCAATTGAATCTAAAATAAAGTTTGGCTTCATACATAGGCCATTTAATGACTTACAAATATATCTTCCTTAATGAATAGAAAAAAAAATCTGCTGATATGAATCAACAAAAAAGCTAAATACAACAATTGCATGCACTAAAATATCCTTCTAGGTCACAAACAGCATATTTGGAACCCCATTGAAAAAGGGAAGAAAGGATATTTAACTGACTGAACTGCAAAGCACATCCACAGACCCTTTATTCATCCTTCCACCAGTCAGATTTGGGGGGCAGCTGATTCTTTCAAACTTCAGATTTCAAGGTTATCGAGAGTCCTTAAACACTTTTCATTCTGTACTTAAGTGGGAAGATCTATGATATTCTTCAAAGTAGCTGGCCATAGCAGTAAAAAGATTTTCAATTACTATCTCCTGCATTCGAGACAGCATAAAAACATCAAGCTACAGATGACTACAAAGCCATCAGCAAATTTCAGCAATTGCAAACAGTGCAGCAATCACCTAGACTGATACGACAACCAGTCTTAAGATCAGTACAGAGAAATGCAGTTCTGAAGGTACATTTTAAACTTTGCTATATGAAACTTTCATCCATTTCCCTTTTACAGAAGAAAAATGATAGATTGACCATACTTCTGATTCAGAAAGTCAGAAATTCCTCGAGCGTACTCTAAGTGGTTATGTGTATATTTTACCCTAACTGATAGACTGATTGAACAATTTGAAGCCTTGGAGCTTCTGTCAGCTATAGCACCTCTGTTAGTTGAATCACAAGCGCAAGTAAATGAGGTAAACAGTACAAAAGTTGTCCATAAGCATTCTCCACACACCACTATCACTGATAACACATTAAAGGTGCTTAAATACCTTTCTCCACCTAAGCAGAATATGCACTTGCTGCACAGCAAAAATCTTCTTGATAATGCCCAGAATTCACAGAATCACAGAA
>VXAL01009880.1:8908-23785 GCA_013399475.1 Chauna torquata
GCCTCAAGTACAAAACAAGAGAGAGAACTTGAACTGCTCTTGAAGCAGGTGAGGCTGGGAGCATCCTACATGCAGCAGCAATGCCCCCCTCTGGGTAACAAACTCTTCCATTTTCACACCGGGGACAAGGAAGAGGATGTTCATAGAGGATGTTCATATACAGTCCCTAAAAATAAACACACACACACATATACACCCGTGTGTTTAGCTATCCCAGTGAACAATGCTGTTGTGGAGATGAGGTTTAAATCAATAAAACAATTTCTTGCTGTAAACTGGCCTAATTTCTGCAAACAAAACACAACATGTGAGCAAAAGCATGCTCAAGCCAGTGTAGCTCCATCTGTAATGAGTTCCCATTTATACATCACATATCACTTGCCACTTTGCTCGAAAAGCAAATTGCTCGCATGAGAATCTTAACTAGAGGCTTCTCGTGGCAGCTAAACAGCCTCCTGGCTTTCATTTTCCATTCTCTTTTCCTATCCATTTCCCTTTCCCCTCTTCCCTTTTCCCTTTCCTGTTTCCCCTTTCCCCTTTCCTTTCCTCCCAGTCACAGTGCCAACCATATAAAATACTCTGAGGTAAAAATAAACTGGACAAAGACCTCTAGACTCCGGGCTGACCTTTACGGCAAAACCGAAGGGCCTTGTCTCCACGGTAGCTGTACCTCAGGCTGGCCAAAAGCAGAAAACGTGGCATTTAGAGTGAGGAAGATGAGCCCCACTCAGGCGAAACACTTCAGGGAGCTCCGGCTCAGAGGGCACCCCTGCACAGATCCTGCAGAGGGGCTAGTAACACTTTCCCAACTCACCGGGGTGCTGTGACGATTAACTGCTTCTTGTCTGCCAAATCCTCTGAGGATGAAAAGGAAGGATGAAGCCATGCAAGAGCTAAATAGTAATAATAATGATGGACCATTATTGTTACTGTGAGATTAAACAGTTTTCCAGCCACTTGCTCAACAACCTATGCCTTTAAGAAAGTTTCTCAATAGATGAATTATATTCAGTGGAAATGAGTTGTTCTGTTTTTCTACAAAGCCTGAAGTGAACCTTTCTGGGAAGGGGATGATATTTTGTAGCAATGTTTTCTCAAGTACAATTCTTTAGGTTCCCGAGTGATGACACATTGTACAGCAACGCTCTTGGCACACCATGTACATCTGTGAGAAGGGACACTGGCCCCATTTTTTAAAGCCATTCATTAAATAAAAACACCCTATGTCATATGTTATGTTCCTCTGAAATGTTTAAAGTTTTTAGTGCATGAAATCATATGGTGCCTGGATTTTTTTTTTAATTTTTTTTTTTTCCAGAATGCAGCACTAACCTCTAACTCAGTTACTGAACGTTGTTGGAAGAGCTTGCTATTTTTTGTTAGTGTTGTGTTTTGTTTTCATTTGGTGTGATCCCAACTTTATGCAATAGGCTTTTTCAGAAATACAGAACTATGTAAATGTGATGCTTACAACTGACCACAAAGAGGCCGTTCACCAAAAAAATAACCTCACACAAAAACATCTGTAACAATTTTTAGGCATTCTGGGTGCCATTTACATGCTAGCCCAACCTTTTTTTTTTTTTTTTTTTCCCCTGTGGACTATATTAATTGCCTTAGGATCAAGAGGTCTACAAACATCTTCCTTATATAAACAAAGGAACTGGTCTGGCCACTTTCTAAACCCTTTAAGGGAGATGACCCATCTCGCATAGTGAAATGGTGGCATTAAGTAATTGATTACAATCAGGGCTTTAGATCTGAGTTCTGGTTCTGGCTTTCCTGGGTCATGTTATGCACACTGCTGCAACTCTTGTCACCTCTCTCTCTCCTCTTTCGCTTTTCCTGTCTGTTTAGACTTTAAGCTGCTGGAAATGCTCTGTTTGCACAGTTCCTGGTACAGAGGGACTTCAATCTCAATCAAGGTCTTTAGGTGCTAGGGTAATTACAAATATAACAGTAACAGTTAAATTTCAAGCTTACCACATCTCGTTTGTGCTAGTAAACCCAGCAAGGGAATTGTACAGCTCCAGGATGCAAAAGCCAGGGCATTAGCCTACAAAAACATGATGTTATTACAGAGAAAGATTGTAATTGGATTCTGCAAGTCTCTGACAACAAGAAAATCAATATGAGGTAGGTGACAGGCACTTCAAGATAACAGAAAAAGGACATCGTCATACCAACGACCCCACATTGGAACCACACATGGTCTGACTGGGGCTACCACTTAGAAAAAAATGATTTCCTCTAAGATGATCCTCTCATAAGAAACAGGTTCAAAAGGATTCCTCCCCTTCTCTCAGCCCTCTAAGGTCTTATGACCCAGTTGCCTATGGCTGAGCTCCGTGCTCCTCCAGAAGTGTGCTAGCTCCACCACCACCCGCAGCAGCGGGAGTTCTGCCAGGTCAACAGCCTGGCCAGCCCCGTCACCCACAGGCTGCCACTGGTGCCTTGCTTTCCCCTAAATCAGCCATGCTTGAAATAGTAGAGCGAGCTGGCACGCAGAAAGGGAAATATTATTTCAGCAAATCCAGTCTATTACAAAATGCTCCCTCCCTTCACTTGGGCCATGATTTCAGTTGCTTGTGAGAAAGATGGAGAAAGAGAGCCCTTCATATTTACTCGTGTTTGTTCTGGGCTTCCCTCATAAAGAGTTAAACTTTTCTTGTTGCAGAGGCCTAATCTGCGGTGTTTTTTGACTCTAACAAGCTGCCTCCTTGTTTCCTTTGTTCTGACTGCCAGCAGCTAAACTGGGACTTCTGTTCAAAGACCAGCACCTGAAAGTATCACTTTTAAGGATTTGTCACCTTGTTATCTCTAGTTTGAAAGGGTTTTTGAGAACATAACAGCTCAAAACAGTTTGCAAAGGGCAAAGTCAGCATTGCAAATATTGTAGTGTATATTTAATAGCTTTCTTGAATGGCAAAGATGAAACATAGCTGACACTGTGAGAGGCCAGGGTGAAGCACAGCCCTTTCACTCTGGATACTTACAGTTCAGGTACCCAGACCGACCACTCTGGCTCTGCTCTTGCTGTGGTGCCCTGAGAAAAGCAAGAAACTCAGCCAGCTTCCCTCTAGCATGGGAAATTAAAATACATGAGCCAGTTCACCTCAAAACCAGCAGCCTTGCTCAAATCATACTGCAAGGCTTTCATTTACTTTCTGTGTGTGCGCCTATGAAGAGTCCTGTAATCCAGCTCCTTGCCACAACTGCAAGGACTGGAAATACACAGATTTTGTTTCAGGCTCATACTTACAAGCACACCTTGCTTTAGGGGAGCGAACTTCTACAAAGGCACCAAATATCACATGGCTTGGTAAAATAACCAAGAGTTAGCAGTAATTTTTAACCCACAATATGAAGCTTCACCCTGTAGTTGCCAAGAAAACTATGTGGCTTCATGCTCTGCTATAGCTCTTTAGGCCTGATTTTCAGCACACACACAAGATTTCCAAATCCTATTGAAATAAATAGGAGCTGTAGGTATTGTCTGACTTAGATAGAAAGAAGTCAGGCCCTGAGCATGCTCACAACTGGGATTCTCTTCCTGAAGGCTCTAGCAAAGGAAAATATGCCTGGCAAGAGAGAAAGACATTATCCATTATCTTCTTTTCTGATGTTGCCCCTTACGCCAAGTCCATAACAGATAGGTGGGAAATCACAGAAGCAGCAAAAGCTATGGTCTCACTCAATAACTGCTCCTGAGATCTCCACAACGAGGTCCTAAAGTAAGTTCTTCTGTTTGTGGTGGCCTCTAGTTCTTGCAAACCATGTGCAACGTCACAGAGCTCCTCTACTCTTCTCCTGCACTGGAAAAAAAAAAAAAATAATAATAATAATCCAAGCCCTCATCTGGCCTTGTGGATGTCTGAACACTTCTTTGAGCCCACGGTACCCGAGCATTTCAAGACAGCTGTAAGAACCTGCAGGCACCCGAAGCTTCTCAGGCCAGTGGGGACCCTTTCCAACATGTTCCTTACAAGTCTTCAGAGCAAACTATTAGACCTTGCTAGACCCTTCCATCAGGTCCCTTCACTTTCTGCTGTGGTTGGTTTGCTCAGCCCCAGAGTTAGAAACAACAACAAAAAACAAACAAACACAAAAACTCTCAACACTCAGAAATCAAAAGAGGCTAGTCAGCCACCCACCAGGCCAAATTAAGCCTGCTGAGAACTCAGGGCCAACTCCTCAAAGGCATTCAGGTGTCTAAACACCTTTGAAACCTGTGTCTAATGCTCTAGAAGATGGTTGGCAATAAGCCTTCTTGGGGTGCCTGGTGGGGAGGTGGAGGCTAGGCTCTAATGAGTACATGGCTCTGAGGGTGCAAGGTCGCTTCAGGGTTTCAAAAATGATGAGTTTCCAAAAGACTAAACGTCGAGGTTCTTTTTAATGTCTTCTGCCTTGTGAGACTTCTTCCTTACCCACAGGTCCCAGGAACTCATTTTACTAGAAGTGAAAGACTCAAAACTCTCAAGCAGTAGCACGGCATCAGGACTACAAGTCTTAAGACAGAAAAACTAATCAACACAGCACAGTAGCAAGAAATGCTCATGCCGGGAAATGAGGTTCAGTTTGGCTGTGCAAGTGGAGGGTCGACTTCAGCTCTGAACAGGGGATCTGGAGAAAGATTTGGGAAGATTTTACGAAGCCAATTAACTGCTGAAATTCTGTTTTCAAGAGTGACTTTAGTACTCGGACATCTCGACTTCACAACAACTGTGCAGACTTCCAAGGTCATGTTCCCAATAACAATTTCAGTAAAATTATGTAGCTACATCATTTTTCTGCCTGTGAAAACTGTTTTGATTTAATTGAGTTGATTTTAGACTGGTACTACCCCCTCTGTGCATACTCTAAACAACATTTTACAATAGCCGTTTATTTCTTCTTAGAAATTATTTCTTTTTGCAAGGGTGATTTAGTGGAATCTTCCAGTGAGAACAACAATATGTACTACAGCTTTCTTGTCTCCCTACAAATTATTGGTAGAAAAAGCTGATGATAATTCTAATAAACTGTTTTTCTTTTGCACATTCAAATACTGAACATCTGTAGCTTGGGCCCTGGAGGCTGCTTGTCTCTGAACAGTTTTACAGAGTTTGTGTTTAATTAAAAAGTAATTCGATTCTTTCCCTTTTTAGTCTCTAACAAGCGATAACAGCATATACTTTAGAAAGTCAAGTACGATACTTTCTTTTCCCCAGCAAGTACTTAGATCTAGGCCTGGAAAAGGGCCAGAGCACACAGGGACACTGTTCCACATTAACATGTTGTACCTTATTAAAAAAAAAAAAAAACCACCAACAACAACGGCCAACTCTCACATGAAATAAAATGCCTTTCTTTTCCTCCCTCTCTTAATATACAAATATTTGTTTATTCATTATACTGTCTGTATAAATGCCGGCACACATACACATTCACACTGCCTTCAGCTGAAATTTTCTGGTGAACAAATGATGTGCTAAGACATCTTGTATTATTTTTATGAATTTAGCTTGGCTTACATCGAGTTACTATGAATGCTCCACCATCTCAAGGGCTCCGGGACAACAGTTTTCTGGGTGATCAGTCAGTGGTTTGGATTACTTCAGTTTGGGGGGGCTTCTCTTAAAAAAATCTGTGGAAACCCATCACTTTTAAGGTGCGTCATATTGGGCACCTTAAAGCCAAGAGACTGCCAAGTCACTCTGGAAAATAGTGGCCTGGAAGACTTCACCCATCTGTGCAAACACACCACAATCCAATTAAACCAGCAGACTTCGCAATTATTTGCAGATTTTCACAACCCAGCGGCAGTAAGCAGATACAGCCTATATTGCACAAGGGAGTTGTCACAAGTCAGCATGTCCCACAGCCTGACAAATTGCCCCCAAAGCCTGGAGCAGAGGTTGACAGCATGATGGGTCCTGAGGATGGGTACACACCGCTCTCCAGCTGCAGGAGGTGGGGTCGCCCAAGCTGGGCTACCTAAAGGAGGCTGCCCAGGACACGTCACGAAGCCAATTTAAGAGGTTTCTACCCTTTGCCACCCTTAACCACTCATTCCCTCCTCAACTTAATTGAGTTCTTTATGATGAAACTGAAAAGTAAGGAAAAAAAAAAAGATGATGGTTTTGGAGGTACTAATCTAGATGATTTTACAGCTCTGCGGCAAACAGTTGCGCTTTCAAAACTGAAGAAGAGGCCATGCAAAATGAAAATATTTCACCAAAGAAGGACCAACAGACTCTAAGATAAGCAGTTCACTAGTCTTGTCTGAACCTTCATTTAAATATGAAGACAAGGAGGATGATGTTCAAGCCATGTAGTATAAGCATATCCCTAGAAAAAAGGGAGAAAATGGGCAAGAAAATGAATAAAAGAGCAGAAAAGGAGAAGCAGAAAGTTAAACCACATTGCTCCTAGAGCATCCTTCTCTACTTGGTTTACACAGCTAAAGCTTTTAATCCAAAGGCTGGGGTTTGTCCCTTATTGCTGATATGCCCACCCTTCTTATTATTCCTGTAGTCTCCTCTTGCCAGCTCCTCCATCATTTTCTGGGAATAAGCTGAACTCTTCTGGTAAGTGAAAGATCTCAAAGGTTGTCAGCTAACAACCCTTGGAGGTGCCATTAGCATTGGCTCATCATTTCTGCAGCAGTTTCTGGTAATCTGTGAAAATCACAAAGGTGACAGAGGATGGGATTCAAACCACCTAATTTTAGCTGCCTAATTTGGGGTTGCTAATCTCAACTACTCACCTCCACAAAAAACGGAGCACCATCAGAGGGCAAGTCATCCCTCTTCCCTTGGACACCAACTCAGGAGAGATGAATCACCCTCTGGACATGCCTGTGTCTCTTCACTGTCCACAGAGAGCCACCTACATGCCTAGTTCAGACTGGATGCGAACTTCCAGTTAGTCAAAGTTAAGCAAGATGAGTCCTACCCATAGTGTTGGCATCTCCCCATTGTTTCCATTTGCAGCAATACTGTAACAGATGCTGAGAATACATTAAATGCTTTCCTAATGTCACATTCCCATGTCTGCAATTATGGTAATTGCCTCAGTGAAGTTTTGCAATTGCAAACGAGCAGGAAGCCATCTGCAAAGGAATCTGTCTATTAAGATGTGGCCCTTACTCTGAAAGTGCGTGAAAAGCCCCAGCACATTTCTTGGGCTAAAGATAAAAAAAATAAAGGTCAGACTCCTGCAGCAATATGGAAAGTGTCCAGAATGCACTCCAGTGATCCAAAGAATAGACTGACTTTTGCTTCAGGATTGGGCTAATTAAATATTGCTAACTACATCTGAATAGAATTAAGTCTAATTTAAGGCCCTTTCAAAGCTCCAGGGCAATGTAGACTTGTCCTAAAAAAAGAGAAATTACCGACTGCTGACAACAGGTGTCAGCAACAGAAGCGGCTGAACCAGTGCTGAATGTGAATTAGCTGCAAGTGTAGACAAGGACAAACCAAGTTCAGCACTGCTTCTGCAGCCACGGTGAAGACCTCACCTGGAAATATGGAGGAATGTGGGGAGCAGAACAGATATGAACCAGAGCAGTCCTGAGTACAGCTGTTCTTGCCAGTGGGTGCAGATAACCAGTGCAGCTCTAACTTTTGTGGCATAGATAAGGTTTGTTTTAGCACCACCCATGCCAAAAGTACCTTAAGTTCCCATAGAAGCTCTTGGGTGGTGGCCAAGGGGACTATTTACAAAGAGTACTTGCTCCCTTCCTCTTACTTCTTCCTCCTGTCCTGCAGTCCACAGGGATTCCCTGAATGACGGACTGGATATTTTGCTTCTCTTTTGCATTTTCCCAGCCTCATTTCCCTGGGCTTCTCCTTCCCTGTGTCCTCAAGTGTGTAGGCTCTGCACACCATGTTGTGCATCCATGTCAAATCCAGATGGGGTCTTTTGGCAGGTACTTGATACCAAGGCGTTTGATAAGTAAGAGCAGCAGAGAGCAGAACGCAGCCGTCTCCATCAGCCCTTTCCCTGGCATCTATTTTGCTGCCATTTCCTGCTGGCTTCTACACCACCATCTCTGTCATCGTGTTTCTTTAGCAACATCCCTTGTCTCTTCTTCTCCCCCTTCCTCTTTTGCTTTTAAATATACATTTAAGATGTTTTGTTTCCATGCCCTTTCTCAGTAATTTATCCCATGTGTGTGTATGACTCTTCACATGAAATGCTTTTGCCCAAATCCTTCTTTGCAGCCATTTTTTTTGGTTTGGTTTTTAATATATTTTTGCTGTCATGCTCCTTTTCTCCACTGCTTTCAAAAACAAGCCTGTTTAACCCTTCCTATAGCCCTTCCCCACCTCCACAATCACAAATATCCATTGGATGCGGCCCCTCATCTTCTGTTCCCTGTCCATATACTGTCTTTCCCTCCCCCAGAGAGATCAAGAAAAACAGGTTTGCAGTTGGTATTTATTAACAGAGCAAAAGCAGCAGGTTTAAATTCCTCTGGGCTTGTTTTTGTTTTGGTAAAGAGAAATGGTAAGGGCAGGACTGACAGCTCAGGACACACACCCAGGCTCACAGCCCGAGCTAAGCGCGGCACCTGTTCTTCCGCGGGCTTGGGGAAGGATAAGGGAGCAAATCCAGACTTGGTGAAAGCGAGGGCAGTCTCATCCATTTCAAAAGAGTCGCACCCATTTACACCCACTCCAAATTAACATCCCTATTTCAATTTACCTTTGTACCTCCTATTAGAGTAATTTCACCTCTGAGTCCCATTACGAAATAAATTTTTTTGCCAGGGGTTAAGTGTTGGACCAAGCTCACAGGCTTTCTCCATTTATTAGTATTCAGCACTTTCACATAGGTTAGATTTCCTACAAGGGAAGGAAAGTAAACTTCTGCTCCTAATTTGTGACAAAGCTGTATAACGAGCTATCATCCATACCCACACCCAGAATAAAAGCCTTCAAATCTGTATCAAGAAAAACAATTGTGCATATGCTCAACTTTCCCCTGACAGCAACTAGACTTAAATATTACATTTGAAGGATGCATATGCTTAACACTGCCTTTGGAAAGCTTGAAAGAGTAAAAGAGAAGTGGTGGCAATGGGCAGAAATTGGTATCATCGCTGGTGTCAGCATAGAACTGATGCAGCCATCTTCTGGACATCCTACAGTGGGAAGACTTAACTCACCTATTAGATCTTTTCTCTCTCCATTTTTTGGAGCTAGGGGTCTCTAGCTAAAGAGCGGCCAGTAAGATTCACATAGAGAACAAGGCTGTTGCTACAAGGCCTCTTAATTCCCATGCTTTCCAACAGATTTTGCCAGGGCAGATGAAAATCACTCTCTTGGAAAGGATGAGTCTGAACTCATTTGGGTCCGGACTCATTCAAATTGACCAAATGTGTTGACTATGAGTCTAACAGCAGAAAACTTTTCTAAGGGAAGATGATTCACTTGGACCTAACAGTTCACCTCCCATGCCATATTTTATTCTCTTTGGGGTTTTTGTTTGTTTGTTTGTTTGTTTTTAATGCAGTATCTCAGATAAATCAGGCTGTTTATCAACAGGAATTCTACTGAACAGATGTAAGTTTGGGTACTGATACCACACCCGCCCACACCTCCACCATTGTGTACTAAAAGGAACCAGTTAAACAAAGACCTAAATGTACGAAGGAATAATTGCCCATTTGTTTCAATACCCACTGTTAAGTCTGCAGTTCACCTTCTGTCATAAATCCACTTAGGTTAAACACTAGCATGTGCTCTACCCTCCTGACATGCAGTGGTGAACACCACAGAGACCATCCACATCAATTTCACAGGGCACTCTGGTTTTGAAAGGATGGTGGAGTTTTCTACAATGAATGTTCCTATTTCTAGCAGATGTTTATACACTGGCATGCTGATGATGACTGTACTGAGACTGAGAGTACCAGTCAGTCAAAAGGTCCATCTAGCCCAATTTCCTGTCTCTGACACTGGCTAAAAGCAAATGCCTAGTGAAGAAATAGGAACAGAGCTAGCATATAATGTTGTTTCCCAAGAGTATTCTTCCAAACTCTAATGGCTTGAGACTTAGGAATTTCCTGGTGTTTTTGTGTTTAATAAAGCAGGATGGATTTCCCTTCTGCAAACTTGTTCAATCACCACTTGAGCCTATGTAAACTCTTAACACCCAGAACATCTGTTGGCGAGGAGTCCCGGGGCTTCACTAAGCCTGATGGGAAGAGCTGCTCACTCTTGATTATTCTGAACTTTTCCCTTGACAATCTCTTCACTTTGTATTGGAAGAGACAGCAAATAACCACCCCCTCCAAGACATACATGAGTTTACAGACTGCTGTCATAGATGACCTCAATCAATCCCCTCCCAAGCTAAAGATTTAGAGAATCTTAAAAGATCTGGCTTAATTCATTTTTGCTCATAACTAAGCTGTCCCATGCCATGGATCACCTTTATTCTCCTTCTCTGAACATATTCCAGCTCCGCAGGTCTTTTCCAAGGTGGGAAGAGCAGAACTGCTCATGGATGTGGGCACACCACAAACTGTTACGGGGCAGAGTGAAGATTTCTGATTTGTTCCCTGCTGTTTTGCTATGAATCCCTAAGATGAGATGATATTTGATCTCTGGTGATCCCTGAGGTGGTTTCCTGTATTACAACCCATAATTTCACTCCTTCAAGACAGTGGCAAGGCCACTGTTTTCTGTACGAGGCAAGACTGCTTTTTTCCCATATGTATCACTCTGTGTTTATCCACAGTGACACTAAAAACGTATCTATGCTGCATGTTCAGACTAAGCTGGGGCCCACGTCTTTGGCTAGGCAATCCTCCAGTCTCATGGCTGTTGTACTGACGTCACTACTCAGTCATGCACCGGTCAGCTTGGAGGCTGTGTGGTAAAGGACAACTTGGCAGATGGGGTCTTTCAGACTGCTTTTGCTTCCTCCTCCATTCCCATGCAGAGCTGCACACCCCTGGTTTGAGGGAACCTGCCCAGCTTCGTGCTGGCACAGAGAAGAAGCGCTGACACAGTCAGCAACAGCAGCGAGGCAGCTGGAGTGTCTGCTGTTTGCCGCTCTTCATTTTTTCCATACCCTCTTCTCAGTCCCGTGTTTCTGCACAGCTCACTCATCCTTTGGCCACAGAGCACTCAATAGAGTTGCAGCCTGAAGGGCTGGCTTTCATCTAGGTATTGAGCCAGAGGCAAGGAGGCAATATGCCCAGACCTGGGGGTAGCAGCGGGGATAACTGGCAAGTAGGGGCAGAACCTTGGGCTCAGGCGCCCTCTCACCTGACCCTTTACACATATCCCTGCTCCTCACAGCCAAGCCAAAATAAACCGCTTCTGACCACAGCGTGGACTGTTAATTGTAAAGGCAATTGATGGCTCTGGGACTCTTCCCTCCTCTCCAACACGTGCTGTAAGAAACAGATGGCAGTGGTTAGAAACCCAAAAACATTTCAACCTTTGTCCCATTACTTTGCCTATTTTGGTCACCAATTTAATTCAATGGTTCTTATTAAACATTAATAACTTTTCTTGCCATTTAAATTCCTTGTTGTGTCCTTGGGTCAAGTGTACAAAAATCAGACTGACTGCACAAGAGACCACCCGGCTCCCAGGTGGGCTCCTACGCTCCCCGCTTGGCACCCCTCAGCTACCCATTTAGATAGCAAGGCCTGTAGAGAGAAACCAGAAGTATAACCAGATATATGGAAAATCTAACATGTTTTTTAAAACTTTCATCGTTAGACATGCCAAAAAGAGATACTAAGATAGGACCCGAAATATTTGGGATTTGTTTTTAATTTGTGTCATAGGCACACATTTTATTTATGTGTAGAGTGACTACTCAGTTAATTTTACAGTGCACATAAACATGAACTACTTGGTACAAGATCCATTTTTATGTGAATGTAAAACATGATTAATGAAAGAAAACCCAGATATTGTAAGATATTTCATCTGTACCATTTCAAAGTGAATCTGATAAAAGCCAAACAGAACACAAATCTGTATTAAATTAAAGCAACCCCACCACTTCTTCCACCCCTACTCACGAAGTCATTAAAGTGATTTGGGGAAAAAATGTAAGCCTGGAAAATCAGTTTACTGCTAAAATGCAGGATTAAAAAAAAAATGCAGTTGCAAAGAGCAAACTCTCATTGACTTCACCGGGACCAAATATCGTTCTCATTTCTTAAAGCCTTGTAGGTCAACGCCAGGGAACTTGGCACTGGAATATAAATCACCTTATGCCTGCATGTCATGAGTTATGTCATCTAAAGCCCTGTCTCTACCAACCCATAATAAATACAAAAAAAAAAAAAAAAGGAGAAAAATAAGCTAATCTAACTTCTGTCTACCTGTATTACTAGAATCTACGCTTTGCCATGCATTGATTGTCAGTCTGAACGAAAGGGATTAACAGTGAGATGATAAAATTTAGCTGTTCATAAAGATTCTTAGATTGTTTTCCTTATACAAGTCCAGATGTGCTGTGCTATGAGAAATTGCATATGGGATGAGAAATCAGTACGACAAAAGGTGGCAGAATGTGACTTGAAGTTATTTAGACTCATCAAGCTTTGTGAACAGCCAGAAATCATGAGCAGTGGTCTTGTGGTTGATTGCTAGCCTGACGCTGGCAATATCCCTTGAAGGCACTCATATAACACCTCTAAATGTGCTCTAATGACAGAAAACTAATGTAAGAAAACAAGAAACACTCTGTGGCCCAGAAACTTAACCACACACATCAGTCATTTCTGAAGAGAACTGTTGGGTCAGAAGCCCTGAGGAAATGGTGAAGGCCTCCAGAGGTTCATTGATTACTCATGGTGGCCACTGAAGACCCTACTCAGAGGACAACATGAGGCAGAACACATGCCCAACACATGGCACATGGTGTGAGGAAAATATGGAAGATAACAGTTGCCGCAATGACAGAAACAGACAGAGGAAAGAAACAGGAAGAAATGAGGCACTGAGGGAAGTGTGTAGTGAGAACAAACGGCCCAATGCTGTCACCAAAAAAAAAAAAACCAACTCTGGTACAGCTGTCTTTCTGCATCACTGTGCTGGTGGGGCTTATCAGGTCACAGGCTCAGTTGTAGAGAGGAACTGGTGGTTGCTGTCCTTGCCAGTTTTCCATGGGGACATCTTTCCAAAGGACTCCTTCTCCATGGGGATACCTCCTGTATGCCAACTGTGGGCCCTTCCCAGAAGTTCATCTATCACAGTCAGCAAGGTTTAGTCAATAATTTTCAAATAAATGTGTTTATTGCTATTCATCCTGCTCATAATAAATTTGTAGAGCCCCTGCACAGGAGAGACAGTTGAGATCTTCCTGCTGTCCTTAACACTTTCTTGGGCCAAGGGAGAGCACTTGTGGCATGAAAAGAGACAGCCTCATAAACTCACAACTGTTCTTCGAATAGCCTTTTGCAAGACCTCTTGTTGTGAGTATGGTCATGAGAAGAACAAATGAGGGACAGAGCCATAGCACACAGCAATTCTGAGACTATGAGATGTAAGCTCATTTAGAACAGAAGTCTTGAACCAACTGTTCCTCTCCCCCCACCTATACCACAATGGCTTTTATCTCTATTTTGGTCTAAATCATTTAGTCAGCATACATGAAGAATAACTCAATTGCAATGCAAAATAGCCCCTTCCTGAAAAATCTGTTTTTATTTCTGGAATTTATAGATAAAGGTAATTGAACATTAATTTCAGATTTACTCAAGAGATTCAGCGATAGCTTATTTTAAAAATTATGATTCTAGACGCAGGAAACATACCTTGGTTAAATTACCCTGCAGATTTCAAAAAATTTCAAACCATGTCAGTAAGAAAGCAGAGGAGATCAGAACCAGTTTCCCAGGAAGGGCACACAAACAATGACTCAAGAAGGAAGTTTGTGAAATGTGGGGAAATACTTGGTAATTATTTTCTGGTTTTGTTTTGTTTTATTCAAAACAATTAAACAAGGAAACATGAAACATGAAAAAATACGGCAAACAGCAATAATGAACTTAGCCTGGACTAAGTACATTGTTTACGAACACCTACCACCTCCACAAAATTAACCAGACAAATTTCATGCCAGAAAGCCTCTCTGGTGAGATGCAGGAAGATGTACCTTGAAAACGATGAACAAAAGGGAGAGGAAATATTATTCTATTAAGCACTAGGCTGACTCGCATTAAAATCACAGAAAGCTCTCCATTGACTTCAAAAGGAGCTGGATCAGGCCTCTGCAGGGCGTGGGAATGCAGATATTCTACATAGGACGGTCCACCAGAATAAGCTGCAAACCAAGGTCCTCCTTTGAATTCTCTTAACAAATTTCTGTAGCCCAAGGCTATGCCCTGGCCAGGTACCACACTTCTGGGTCTAAACATAGCACTTCTTTATGTAAAGCATGTGGTTGTGGCATCAGAGAGGAGAAAAGGAGAAAAGCCCTGCAGAGAGTTGTCCTAAGGAGCTTGAAACGAAGCTCTGCATATTGCTGCAGACAGAAATCACCCCCGCTGCCACTCCGGGGCTCCCACAGCGGCAGAAATTCTCCCCTGTTGTTACTCGAGGCCACTGACACTAGGTGTCACTCTGAACTGTGGGGGAACGGGAAGGAAAAGATAACGAGGAAAATGAAGACCACGAAAGCAATAGTTCCCACCTCAAAGCTGGAGTAGAGAAGAGCCCCTGCCCCATACTCCAGCACCGCTGCATGCGCAGCCACCCTCCGCTCCAAGAATTTCATGGCTCAGTGTACATATATTATTATAAAACCACAGAAGCTGTTTAAGTGGCAGCTCCAACTTAAGAAAGAAAGAAAGAAAGAAAGAAAGAAAGAAAGAAAGAAAGAAAGAAAGAAAGAAAGAAAGAAAGAAAGAAA
>VXAL01009880.1:23851-58509 GCA_013399475.1 Chauna torquata
GAAAAGAAAAGAAAAGAAAAGAAAAGAAAAGAAAAGAAGAAAAAAAGAAAAAAAGAAAAAAAAGAGTAATTTAGGAAACAGAGAAGAGAGAGGTTACATGGACCAAACACTGTCTGTATTCCCAAAGTACCAGGCACTGGACCGGCAAGCTTTACCCCTCTGTGCAGCGGAGGGGAGACCTCAGCTGACGGCAAAGAGCAAACTATTCTCTGAACACAGATGTCAGCAGCAATGCTCTTGGACCAGTGTGGGATAAAAGTCTACCATCGTTTCCTTGCTTAAGCCATGCCAGAGAACTGAACAAAATGCATTTTCCAATATATTTTCCTCCTCCCTCCCCATTTCTCCCTAAACAGTAGCAGGAGGATCTTGCCACCCATGTTTGCACTGTCCTAAGGAATGTGTGTGTCTATTTTTGGATAATTTTGAAACCTTTGGGAAAATTCCTTATTTGTCACTTTCTATTTTTTTCCTTTATTCCCCTGTGAATGTTCTCATCTTCCTTTGGCAGCTATTGTGTATTGAGCCATTCATGACCGAACTGCAAGGCAATCCCTGGAACTCCAGGAATCCTAACCTGGTGAAGAGGTAGCACGCAAGGGGGAAATTATTTCCTTGGCCTAAGGAGCAGTTGTCTCTTTGGTCAGCTCTAGGCCTGCAGTATTATAGACAAGCTATTTTGTCCAGAAGGCAGAAATAGCAGAACCTCAAAAGGATCTGCTCAGAAAACTGTCGGACAGTTAGATAATGTCTGTTGTATGTACAGGGGACAAGGACAAGGACAACAACGAGGAGAAGGAGGAACAAGTTCACATGAGTGTCTTGCTGTTTACTAAAAATACTGCCAACATGATGCTTCTGATATTTTTGTTTGCAGTACTGATCCAAAAAGAGGAAGTGCAGATGGCTGAGAAGATACAAAAATCTTTCGCTTTTCTTCTCCTTGTGACAAGTTGTGTAACTGCAGCCCTGGAGAGGGCTGCTAGTGAGGACCCTCAAGCTAAGGCCTGCCCTGCCTTCCCCAGGTGGGTACTGGGGAGAATGCAATGCTGGTCCCCTCACCATCCCACTGCCACCCTCTCTGAGGGGCTTGAGTCTAGGATGCGGTTATAATCTATTTTTCCTGCCCATCCAGTCCATGTATTGTCATCCTACCTTGTCAATTATCCACAGGAGACTAAATTAAGCCAAACATTCACTCTGTAGTCTCTGAACAGCTGTCAGGTATCACAACTGTTTTGCCCACTATCATCTTGTGCTGAATTTGAATTAACATAGGGCTTCACTGAAAAAGTAGCTCAAGTGATCTACTTTGTTTTGCTTAAGCATGAAACTCTAAACTTTCCTTTTAAACATAATAAAAAACTTTTTTATTGTGAGGGTGATCAAGCACTGGGACAGATTGCCCAGAAATGCTGTGGAGTCTCCATCCTTGGAGATACTCAAAACCCAAGCAGACACAGCCCTGAACAACCTGCTCTAGGCGACCCTGCTCTGAGCAGGGGGTTGCATTAGACAATCTCCAGAGCTGCCTTCCAACCTCAGCAATCCTCTGATTCTGCATTTCTGTGCCAGTGCTTGGACTCTCCGTGGACCATGTTCTCTACAACAGCCTTCCAAAGCTTGTGGGTCCCCAAAAGTTCTTTCTTCTATACAGGTCAATAGATTTGGCATGTGGTTCTTCTTGATACTATACACTAAGCCATTCTGATCTTTTTTACAAGACATCTGGTGGAGGAATATGCCTATTTTTTGCACATGCAGCAGAAGACAATGCAGGACAATAAGGATTTTAGTAATTAAGCCTTCTTCTTCCATATACATGCAAACATGTGCAGTGACTTGGCCTCTCTGAACCCGCCAGGCAGAGCTGAAGGTACTCTCACACTTGGTGAGCGAGCTCGTGTGGAAACCTCAGGGTTAAGGACAGCATCTAGATTTGAGCCTGAGATAGCTCTGTAGTAGAGTCCTAAAGGTGAAAAGCTGTACTGCCCTTCACAAAATGTCTGAGCCTGACCTATCTACCCAGGCTGCTTCCCCTCTCCTCAGAATGAATAAGCCAAAAAAAACAAAAAACAAAAAACCCCCAAACCCACAAACAAATGAATTAACAAAAACAAAACAAACAAACAAAAAAAACACCAAAGAGTTTGAAGCTGAGGAAAGGCAATTCTTGTGTTTATGGGACAGCAATGAGAGTCAGGAAAACTGGATCTACTCCTTTCTTTGAAAGTCACTGCCCCGCTGTTATATTCACTATACAGTGGGAATAATAACTAACTCCCAGAAATATTCTGAGAGTTAAAGGAAGTGATATTTGGTAGGCAATTTGAAATTCATGCAAGAAAGGAGAGAGTTAAGCACTGTAGGAGAGCTAAATGCTGTGATGCACTCAAGGTTTGTGTGGCAACTGGATTTCAGGCCTTTCTATGGCATCCTGTGCCACCCACACTCTCTTACAACACCTCGCCATCTCTAAAGTATTTATCCCATCAACTCCCCTGTGAGGTAGAGCAGTCCTATTTACCCATTAACTCATGAGGAACAGGAACTTGGATGTCTAAGTGATTTGTCCAAGGTCGCCCAGTGACTTTCCAGACCTAATGCCCTAGCCACCAAGCCTTCCTTTCTCTTGTCTACACAGGGGATTTGTCTCACTCCAGTCCACTGCAGCTGCATTAGGGCAAATTTCAAACACAGACAAGCAGAGAGTGACTCCATCAGTGGAAATTCCCCATGAAGATATTGACTCTTTTTATCTCAACCAGTTCATACAGGACTGGAATCTGTCTCTGTTACTTCTCTGCATCTGACTCAGGTTTTAGACTTCTGCTCTACTCAGGTAGGTGCTAACAGGAGCAAAGCACAGTACTGTGTGCAGGCTGAGGCACTCACCAGTTTGCAGCCACTCCTTCTGAACAGAGAGAATTTGTCTCAGGATTTGTGCCTTGCTGAAAGGTTCTTCTGAATTTGCATTGATTATTATTGGGATTGCTGCTCTTGAAGGATCCCCAGTGAACCGACAGGATCACAAAATAGGAGGTATAAGGCAAGTACCATAGTAAAGCTCTTTGGCAGATCTTGTGTCTGCCTGGAGCAACTAGTAGCCACAGGCAGCCCAGGGGGAAAACGTTTTGTTAGAGCTGTCATCTCAAAGCAGAAAAGCAGAATTCAGCCATGATTTACTAACCCATCTAAGCAGGTTCAACACATCAACTGCCTTTGGAGCGTTTGCTCATGATCCCCTAAGCAGTACTGCTGCACTTGGGCTGCAGATCTGTGCCCAGCTCTGCCAAAAGCAGCTTGCTGCAGGCAGGTTTTGAGGGGCTGCAAGTGTTGGGGCTACCTGCTGTGTTTGGAGGCTGGGCTGCGCCTTCCTCTTGTGGTAAAATGCCCCATAACAAGCAGGTAAAAAGGTCAACTGTAATCCGTCAGCTCAAAGTGAGATATGGTTAAGTGATCCGGAGTATATTATCAGCTACTGCAGAGGGATTCTGCTAGATCTTGAAATATTTAACTGGTGAAATGAGTAACAAACACATCTTTCAGAGTGGAATGAACATCTCATTGTCTGGCAAAGCTGAGCAGAGGAAAGCGGTTCATAGCATTCAGGTTCCTGAGGACAGGAACGCTCAGAAAGGACTGCAACCACCAAGGACAGAAATAGTTATGATTTCTGGGGGGAATGTCAGTGGGATCTGGGGGTGCTCTGAGAGGGACAGAGCTGGAGAAAAGGCACAGAAGAGGCGGGCAGCACACAGCCCTGATGCAAGCCTCACAAAGCACAGCCTTGCTCCTTATCAGGGACACCGCCACCGTATCAGCAGCTGCTCGTATTGCTATCGCTTTCATTTCAAGCCAAGGTGCTCCCATGCGCCCTGCTGTCTCTAGCAGAAGGTTCTCCACCACTGAGGTGAGCTGTCACAGCCGAGTGACATTGCAACAGTGCGGGCAGTGCTGAGGGTTTGAAGAGGGAGTGCTCATTCTGATATTTAGGTCTGTTGTATATGTGCGCAACAGGCAGTCCTGCATCAACTGAGTCACATTGCTTCTTTTCCACAACAGGCACAAGCTGGTCGGCGAGTTCCCTTTCTCCATTCTCCTTGCTCAGCACGTGCTGTGGGGTCTTCTCCGTGAAGCCTCGAAGCAGGGCCAGGGCTGCAGCCCAGCCACCAGCTGTGCCTCGAGCAGAGTGGTGCAGGCACCCTGGGAGAACCCCAAGGCACACGGGCTGCCCGCTGGGGGACTCTTCTTTGTGGAAGGCACATGGTGCGTGACAGATGGCTGCTTATCTAAAAGAACTGATCATCAGCTGATACTGAATTGCAACTATGTTTTAGTAAGCTTCCTGAGTAAACGGACTTTTCTTTGTTTGATTTCAAACCACCTGTAGCTGCTCTGAATTTCCATTGTAAACCCTCCTTGACACAATAATGCCATTATTCACACATGCATTGAATATTGAATCTGGCCAGGTGGAGCTTATACCATTCGCTTTTGTGTTTGCTTGGATACTACACAGGGTCATGCAATCTTCACATCCAATGGAGATACAAATGCAACTGAAGTACAAAACTCTAATACAGTTACATGCTCCGTGGGAGCAGGCCATAGGTTATTGATTGCTGGGGTGAAAAATGCAGGACGCTTTCCAGGGAAATTGTGCTTAGCAGCATGCAGGGGACTTCTGTTGTCGGAAAGACGAGTCTCCAGCTGAGGCGACCCCCAGCACTCACTCTGCACTAATCAGCTGCTGGCAAATAATGAAAAGTTCAACCTAAATTGGTAACTCCCAGCCGTCCATGTATACATGCCTGTGTGTTTGTACTAATGTACATGCAAATATATATACACGCATGTGTATGCACGCTTGTATATGCATATGTACACATACGCCTAGACAAAACATTTGATAAACATAAATAGCATGATTACCTATCGAAATGAATAATTAGAAGGACAAGTACTTTGAAAAGACATACAACAATTAGTACAGTAAATATTATATATAACCTATGCTATAGATGAGAGCTATGGTAGAATCTTTATGCCAAAAATGAGATGGTAGGCCATGATGTCTGCAGAATTTAGGCAGCAGGATCTTAAAACACAGCCCTGAACTGCCCCCTTCCTTTCCCCACCCTGCTGTCTCCCAGCTGAGTTCCTCAGTGATCTACATTTCTGGCCCCGGCCAGGACACGGAGATCCCAGGCCCTGACAGGCGGCTGAGCAACCCTAGGTGCCTGCCTGAAGTCCTGCCAAGCTTCAGAGTCTGGCCTGGGAGGCTCATGGGGACGTGATGCCCCTCCTCCAGCTCAGGATATTCACTCAGCGCAGCACTTGCTACCACTGCTTCTTCTAATGGGAAGGACAGCAGTCCCTAACATCAGCACCTCCTGAAGAGGATGCCTAGGCTCTCTTTGTGGCAGGGTTAGAAGTATTGCACCTTCAGAAATGTTCCCATCACCACCCTCTGTAGACTTTTCTGGACTTGCACCTCCAAAACATTTGTGTCAACACAAAACATTCACTCAACCATCAAAGAGCTGAGAACCGAAATGATGCTCTGGGGTACTGACTGATGAATCCTATGCACCTCGTCCCAGCCCCAGGATTATGTCTGATTTTTATCCAGTGAAAATTTATTGGAAAATACATAAGGGCTAGAGTAGGAGTAATACACAGGCACAGAGACCAGCTCAAGGGCTTTCCCTCCCCAGTGTTTAGGCTAACACCTAGGTAAACACCCTAGTGTTTAGGTTGCAGAATCCTGCTCCTACCTGCTCTTTTTCTGTCTGCAGGCACCTGGCATCCTCTGGTGCATGGTAGCACAGCTCTAGCAGGAGGAGATGTCTTCTTGAAAATTCATGTTTCTCTGGACTGAGGACTGGTTTAGGGTCGAGAGTGCTAATCACTGGACTATTGGGGAAGGCTCTCACTGGTGATGGGATTGAAAACCAAGTATACTGTATTTTGTGAGATATGCATGCCACACTGCTTCCTTTCTTGATCTGCTGAAGCTCAGACAGCAGGTAGGCATTAAGAAGCTCAAATTAAGGCAAGTATTTAGGGAGCTTTCAGACATTTCTGCTGGGAGGTATGCATGCATGTGCTGTAAGCGGCAATTCCAGAGCATCTCCAACATATTGGCTTACTGAATATGCACTGCACAAATGACGAGCATATGTGCAGCAAACAACTGCCCCAACCAAGCTGAGAATCATCCAGAAATCTTAGTCCAAAGTCTTTAGACTTCACCTGGGTGAGTGTTTCAGGTGGGAAAAGACGGTATTTCTGGTGACAACTGTGCAGACAATAGCTGTATTTGCAGGGCAAATGAAGATATTGGCATTCAGGACATGATGGCTGCAGGGTGGGGGAGTTTAGATCAAAATCTCAGATTTAAGAACCTGAGCTGTATTCATGACTGATCTCCCAAATCTTTTGGTGGTCTGTCATTTATTTCCTTCCCCAGTTTTTTAACCCAGTCCATGAAAACTTTTCAGATGGGGTTTGGAGAATAGTCAGACTTGTTAGTATCACTAATAAGCACTGGCCTTGGGCAAGAGGGGAGCTGAGCAGCTTGCTTCTGCTTATCTCTTATACAAACTTTGAGGATGGAGGTCCACAAGCTTGGTATGAGAGGTTGCTGAAGGAAGGAGTCTTGTGGTGGCAGGACAGTCCTGCTTTGGCAGATAAATGGCTTAAGAACTGAATCTTGAAGGCCACAGTGCCTGGAGTGAAACCTTTTGCTTGATTATTTGTAAAATGAGTATTGAAGTTAACACCCTTGGATATGATAATGAGCTTAATGAAGTACATGCTAAACATATATGACTATAGTACTCGACTCTCCACCCAAATCATGCTAAACGTCACCCCGAGGGGGGAACAGATAAGGTTAGGACATTAAAAGGGGGTTACTGTGAGTTAGTGTTAGCATTAGTTAGATGAAGTGACAGAAGAGTTAGGAAAAAGTAGGAGGAGAAAGAAGAGATTGAAGACCTAGAAGAGACAGTCAATGGGCTGTGATCCTTCTCCTCCATAAGGATACCTTCTGGGTAAGATCTGTGCCCTCACCTTTTGGTGAGGAATACCCGGAGTAGCATTTTGCTAGCACTGTTATCATGTATATATGTATATATATGTATAAGCACTGTTGCAGTAAGTGTATTTATCAATGGCAATTCTGAATCTATTATATCTGTCACCTTACTAAATACTTTCAACTCTGCAAAACTGTCTCAGCGAAAGTCCTTGGCAGTGCTCTGAAACAGGCAAACTTTGCCTCTGCTAAGTGGCTATACACATAATCCTTTACACATAAACCGTTGACCAAGTTTGGGACTAGGATTGGATCCAGCTGCACCTAGGCTCCTCTCTGAGAAGGAGTTTAGAAAGCAAGGGAGTCCTTTGTGAACCTCGTGACTCAAAGGGAGGGCCTCCCTCAGCCACATACCTTTAACATGACATGGGGGAAGGAATCAATTCGCTTAATTTAAAGCTCCTTGTAAGGGTTTATACCTGTGACAAACAATGAAATTTGCTTTCTTAGCTAGACCAGCCAAGTGGTTAATTCTTTTGTAACAAGTCTTGTTTGAATGACCGCTTCCTTAGAAGTCTAGCCTGGCTTTTCAAATGGATGTCCTCGTTTGCAACAGAAGTATTTATGAGGACCTGGCTAACCAGGAATCCATCCCATGTGATTACAGGACAGCAGTAAAATCTGCTTTTATTATTTACCACATGAACCGTGCTTCCCACAGACATACAGCACGTGAAGGCCACATCCTGGTCCTGCAGTGCTCACTCAAACTCCAGTGTTATGGTACCCAAAGAACAACAGCAACAGTAACAGAAAGAAGAGAATTAACCTTTCAGAAAAGACCAGCAAGCAAAGTTGAATGGAGGCCTTGAATGGGTTGCCATATACACGGTCTACAGGTCTGTGTGGCCCAGGAAGCTCTCAAGACTTTCTGTATGTCAACCGGATGATCAAAATCATTGGTATTTCTATGATCCTTCCTTCCCAAGAACACCGGCGTATGCTCAGGGAAATGGTTTGCTTCAGTCTGAGTTGCAATATCTGCTCCTAATGCAGTTTTTTCTCAGTATGAGACAAAGAAGGGATGGGTCAGCAAGGGAGAATTTTTTTCACCAACGGAAAAGTTTGAAGCTTGACAGGCTTGTAGTAAACACAAATTAACAAGCAGGTCATGGTTAAGACTCTGAAACTTTGTAGCTGCAGCTACTAAAGAGTAATGGTGGGGATTTCCCTTGTATGCTGAACTGTAGCTATAATTAAACCATTTAGATACTATCTTCCTAACAGAGAAAATTGTTCAACTCCACAATGCCTGCTACTGCTGATCCTGGAAGTTCATATATTTAATTACACAAAACCAAAGATCTGAACCTTGCTGCCTTTGCTGAGGCAAAACTCCTGGCTTCTTGGGAACCCTACCCCAAGTAGTTCAGGATTAGCCTTCTAGATAATACGAATAAGAAGATACTTAGTTATTTGTATTGTTCTCCTCTTTCCTCTCCCCTTTACTTCCATCCCTCAGGGTCTTGCTCTTTTTTGAGCCATGAACTGTAAACAACACAATATACATTACAAATTGTGCTGCAGGAGCTCAAAGAGGATGGGTAATTATTTTGAAAAATATGAAATACTGTGTAATCATCCCCTTCATCAGTACGAAGAAATCCTTTCAATCCCCAAGCAAGCTGTCAGTTACTGAATTTACACACAACATTGAAGGGCCAGATATTCTTTAGGCAAACATAGGACAGCTGAGGTCCAGTCCAAATGCTCATTTCCCATCTGGGCTCCCCATCCACTCCCAGCCTCCCTGGGCACTAGCGTCTTTGCTGGAGACATCCTGTCATCACCTTACTGTCCCACTGTCCTTGAGATGGGGTTAGCCTGTTTCCCAGAGGACAGCATAGAAAAATGTCATGCATAATAACCTGAGCTCTTTTCCACAGAAGATTTGGTTTGCATGGGACTTAGGCATCTCCCTCTCAGCTACACTCTTAACCTGTTATTCCACCTGCCAGCAGAGAGAATATAAATGCACACTTTCAGCTAATTTTTATGCTTATGAGAAATAGTAGACCAAAGAGGTTTCAATATTGTTGCCTTATAAAGGAAAAATGTCAAAATTGTTTAAGGTGGATGTTAATAAACACCTTGCATACCCACTGATCTCATCGCAATAGCATGAAAAGAGGCTTTACCCCACCTCCCTGGACAGAAATGGAAGCTGAAGTCACACAGGTTACTTCAGGCCATTCTCACCTACCGTGCATCCCTGTTTCACTGCAGGCAGCTAGGTATCTATCTTCTAGGCAAGCTCACTCCTTTCTGAGTTGGGAAAACAGGAGGAAAGAAACAATTACCTTGTTGAGAGCAGACAAGTGATTTTAGCACTGAGTTCTTGTGTCTTGCTGTTGTCAAAGGAAGGTTTGTAGAGAAACACTCTTTGCAAAGTCAATCTTGAGCTCATTGCAGGATGAGAAGCCTAAAATAAGTTGGTTTTTTTTTTTTTTTCCTTACATCACTGTTACCACTGTTGAGGGTGTAATTCTTTGCTTTGCATCCTGTGCTAGCAGGCTCTCAATCTCTTTTCCAGTTGCTAGTTAGACCCCAGGAGCTCCTGGTGGGGAAACACTCAGCACTGGCTGAAACAGAAGAATCCCACTGAGGTTGATGCAGAGAGTTGTAAAGAATGATGGCAAAACTGTCTGCTGGTTTCTGGTGTCTGAGCCCTCAATGAAGCCAGAAGGCAGCTGCTATCACACACCTCACGCTGTCTGCTCGCATTAGCTCTACAACAAACCACTGTGCAGCCTAGAGGGGAGTGGAGACAGAAGGTGTGCAAGGTGTTATGTCAGGATACTTTGATATCTTTCTCATGAGCATGGCAATGCTGATTCTGCAGACTGGGGGCTCACATTAGCCTCAGCAATGTCTGTGTTCCCCAAGCTCTGCAAAGCTCTTCACAGAGAAGTATGAAACTACAGAGCAGCCCCTGCTGACAGGGCTCCTGGGGAAGCCAGAAAGGGAAAGGCATGGGAGGACGCCAGAAATTGTAAAAAGGATCAGGATATTCCCACTATGGGACAATTTGTGCATGAATTGTTTAGGAATGAGTTAAGATTTAAGGTCAATCTGACAGTTCCAGCAGAGGTTTAAGTGAAAAGGTGTGCCTGGCTGGGCAGAGAGGAAGGGTGTGGGCTGCTGTATTGAGGAAGAAGTATTATTTTGAGTTTTCGTCTGTACCAAGAAGTAAAAAACAGAGGGAGACCTTGGCTCCCTCTTCAGTCATCCTTGGCCAATCTCACTGCTGTAACATCACTTTCTGCCTGAGCTGGTGGTTTCCCGTGACCTCTTGGTGAAGGCTACAAACTACCATGTTGCAAACCACAGAAGTTTCTCCTCATTTGACATCTGCCCTCTCACAGACACCTCCCAAAGAGCCTTAACTGCGTGCCTACAGAAGATGCACTTTACCTATGGGTGTCAGGAGCAACTTGAGACCTGTCTTCTGGCATTATGTAGTCATCTGAAGAGGCCAACTAGATGTATAGTGATGCTGCCACCTACCTATGTATTTGGATACTTAAATAACTGCAGCCTTTAGGCTGTGTTCACTTGTATGCATTCTCTTATAGTTGCAGCCATGCTTGTTAAATAGATTACAACAGCAAGCCCACAGCTGCTCTTCAGCCCCCTGTCAAGGCTGCCAGCACCCCAGGTCTGCCTGATGATCTGTTGGCACGAGCAGTTCCAAACGCACTCCAGCCTGAAGGAGAGGGACCACGAAGGACCTGATGTTTAGGCCTCTTAAACTAACCTGATTTATGTCAAATCAACACAAAGCTTTGATCAGGAATCCAACCAAATCTGAATTTCTTTGGTATTTGGGAAGAAATTATCACTTTTACAACTACCTCAGAAAGGTAATTGGTGCAAAATAGCAGACCTCTGATCTAAACTCTACTAAATGCTGTTTTTAAACTCAGAGAGGTTAGAACTATTTGCACTAGCAAATTGCAAACTTGCTTTATAAATGCCAGAATGCTACAGGAAATTTCATATCATGGTGTTTCCAGGCTGACTGTAATTACTGTGTTTTCTTAAAATTTTCAGCCCTTAGATGAGCAAACCAATTCTTCACACTTTTACAGTAGAATAAATCAGCATTCACTGCACTGGAAGGATATGAGGCAAGGTTCAGCACGCAGGATCTCAGACATGACATTCACACATTGGCACACATTCCCCAATAGCCAGGGGCATGCCTCGTGCATTTAAGCAGTGTAGCACAAATGGGGCTTTTCATACCATTATCCCATGTATGAAATGTAAATGACGATGGCATTGTGTGTGGGTGCACTACACATAACGCTGGGAAGAGCCATACCAGAAGGTAAGCTTCCTATGTACCCACTACTGACACATCAGTGCCTGTATCACGCAGCTGGAGGCATTGGACATCCACTGCCACATGATCTTACGGTATTTCTTCTCTGATCTTGAAGATACCTGAGAAGCCTGACTTAGTGAAACACAGTAAAATCAAGTCAACTAGATTCTCCACAGCTTTGCATTGTAGGACTCTTCTACTTTTGTATAAAACAAATGTAGAAGAGTTCTTCGTTGTTATAAATTCTAGTTTGAACATGATTCCCCTGACCAATTTCATTCCTTATGGTAAATGACTAGGCTCCAAGCTTGCCAACGCTTACATATATTAGTGGTTAATTTAAAAGCATATGATTGGTTCCACTGAAATTTATAAGACACTTGGGTAAAATTAAGAGTGCAAAATCAGGCCTTTCAGGATGATCTGCCAATAAAGTGGTTGGAGTAACACAACAGTTCAGCCTCTGTGCAACACCATCATTTCATACTCAGCATTGGAAGCTATGGGTATTTGCAGATGAATATACAAATGCATATGTACCAAATTATTTGGTGACTCTGGCTTCAATTTTAATATATTTTTAGGATATTCAGATAACACTGTTTGCACACCCCCCAGCCAATTGCCTTTAGGTTCTCTGGAGTGTATGAACCTGCCTTTCTTTTCTCCATGACATTTCTGCTTGATATGCTTTCTAATACAAAGTCAGGCCCTTGAAGCAAACTTATGCAGGCTTGGATGATAACTACATTTCACCTCAGCTTTACACCAGTATCATCCCATTACCTTCAAGTCACTTTTCCCCCTGACTTGCAAAACAGACTTAAGAGGAGAATCAGATCTGCATTTCTTAGGACAGATTAATTTAGCCACAGCCTCCTAGCAAAGACCACCAGTAAATAATCTCTCAGTGCTTTTGGTGCCTGTGGCCTACCTTCAGAAGTGGTTTGGGTCCACATTTTGAAGGGATTTAGTTATACAAGAATGCAACTAGGAGTAAAAGCTCTGTTCGAGCTCTTGAGACTATGTATTTGGGACAGCTAGTCAAAAATATTTATCAATAAGCTCCACAGGCACAGGTACCTTTGACACTGAAGCAGGCTGCTGGTTCAGGATCCTCGGAGGGTTACAACTGAACGTTTTGAAAGCTCCAAGACCGGAAAACAGGCTACTTTATCCTTTCTGGTGCTGAGAACTACAGGTCAACCAAAGAGTGGGCAAGCCCAGGTAGCATCTCCAGCTGCTCTAAAGCACACTGGTTATTTCCCTCCTAGGAAAACAGTTTTCATCTGAATGCTACCTGATTCCTTATCCCATGAAACTCTGCCAGAGAGGTGAACTATAATATTGCTGTATCAACCTAAGCAAGAAGCAGGAACAACAGATGGGACATAGCAAGGCAACGAATTGTGCTGAGCAAGTCACGGGGGCAGCCCAGATGGGAGAAGCAAGAGATGTGTTGCACAGGTGAGGGCTGAGGGGGCTTGCAGAGGTGAGCAGGGCCTCAAAATGGGGAGTGCAAGAGGGCTGCAGGATCCCACAAAGCTCCATGAGGGTTTGAGACTGGAACAGTGCAGGAGGGAGAGCTCACAGGTCTCAGCCAGGGGATGTCTTGCAAAGAGGATGGAGCCAGGCTCTTCCCAGTGGTGCCCAGTGCCAGGACAAGAGGTGATGGGTACAAACTGGAGCACAGGAGGTTCCCTCTGAACATCAGGAAGCACTTCTCTGCTGTGCAGGTGACAGAGCACTGGCATGGGTTGCCCAGAGAGGTTGTGGAGTCTCCCTCCTTGGAGATCTTCAAAAGCCGCCTGGACGTGGTCCTGGGCAACCTGCTCTAGGTGGCCTAGCTGGAGCAGGTGGCCTGGACCAGATGGCCTCCAGAGGTCCCTTCCAACCACAGCCATTCTGTGATTCTGTGCCTCTGCGCTTCTGTGATATGGACCAAGCTGTGTGCAGTGCCCAGGACTGGGACGGCTGGTGAAAAGAGTAGGAGGGAGAGAGGAGAGCATGCAAAACCCAGGAGAGCAGTATCAGGGAGGCTACAGGGCAGAGCTGGGAGTGTTACAGGGGAAGCTCAGCAGTGGTAGTAAGGTATGGATGGAGAGGAAGACCTAGAGTAAGAACATCTCCAGAGCTGAAAGGCAGGACTGAGTGTTACCCTTCCAGCCCAGGCATCCTTTGTCTGGCTAACAGGGTGCAAGAAGCATTAACAGGTGTTCCCATGTTCTGCCTTGAAATGAAGGCAGCCTGGGGTGTACCTCATTTAACCAGCTGCAGTGCAATAGACAATTAAATTCCCTCCTCCATATGAATTCAATTTTCTTCAAGTGGCAGAAAAGAATGAAACAACCAGAAAATGAAGCAAACCAGAACAGAGCTGCAGCCACTGCTTTCCTGTTTCTGTCTAAAGTGGGTGTATTCCTCTCTTCAGGTGACAGTAACACAAACATGAGCAGGGAAGACTAGTGCCGTACCTGCCAGTGACACATTTACTGTAAGTAATGCTCATCCAGAAAAGATCTAGAAAGATCTGTGTCTGTGTGTAACTGCCATTTTCCAGCACAGTGTGATATATCTATCATCAGATCCCTTAAGTAAAAATGAAATAGAATGGAGCAGCTGCACACATCACTTTACAGTGAGGACTGAGGAGAGACATGCTCTGGTTAACACCCTGGGAGATGTTCTTCCCATTCATGTAGTGTTAGAGTTAGCAAGACTTAAATAATATGCCAACAGCCTTTGCCTGTCCCCTAATCTGGGAAAACAATAGTAGAAAATAAACCTCCAGACTACTGAACAGAAAGAGCAGGCAGAGAGATGTAACAGGACATGGGCATCTCTTGCCCCTCATCAGCATGTGTTATGAAATGTACTAATGAAGTACTGACTGACAGACACAAAAACCCAACTGGAACTGGGAAAGAGCGTTGTGTTTTACACCAAACAGCTTTAATGCTCTCCTGCCTAAGGGAAGCCCAGCCCATACCGTTAGGGAACGAGTTGAGGCTGAGCCAGAGCAAAAGCATCCATCCTGCTCCTCCCTTCTCCTGCTCAGATATCAGACTTGGCAGCACAAGGGATGGGGCTCCGGTCAAGCTTCAGCACATACCCTCTCTCTATAGAATACTGAGAGGTCTGGAGAGGAAGAAAGAAGCAGCTCCTCTGCCTCTGTGGTTGGCAAGTTTTCTTCTCCCCCAGATCTCTTTCTTTACTCCACCCTTCATAAATCCTTCTCTTTTTTTGGTGGAATAAGGGGAAAACACATTAAAAAGCTCCTCTTATTTCCTTGAATTTCCAAATAAAACCAAAAAGAGGCATACACAGCACAGGCTGGGAAACCAAACTTCATAAGAGATCTCCTTGCTCCCAAGCTTGCCTCTGGCTAAGCCTAATATGCAATCACAAAGCAGACTTCCCCTGCACGCTCGCACACATGCACAACCCTATTTATAAAAAACTATCTGCCTAAGCAGCTCCCGAGAGCAGAAACAGTGACATAAGGACAAGCACTGTGATCCCCTTGCTAACATTTCTGGTGTGTTCCTCCCATTCTTCCCCCATTCCTTCAAAGAAAACTATTTTGTTGCTGAAAACCGGTGGCTCTGCCGCTCCCCTCCCAGCTCTCCAGACGTGGTTGTGCCTGCCGAGCCACCGCTATCATTCCTCCCTTTCCAGCTGCAATCCTTGTGACTCAGATTCTCCAGAAAACCCTTGGCTCAGCATCAGAAGAAGGAGGGATTAAAACTCATGAAAAATGAGCTCGTACCAGCCCTTTTTATAAGTCCCTAATGGAGGGTCATATGAGCTGATCAGACCTCCTGCCCTCCCTTCCCCCCTTCCCGTTCTCTGATCCTCCTGTTATTCTTGGCTGCAAACTCCTGGGCAGTTGGATCGGGAGAGGATATCCCATTCAAAAGCCCAATTCCCAGCGTGGCCTTTTCCTGCTGGAAGCAGTTGTAAAATTTCTTTCTTTCTTTTCTTTCTATTTTTTTTTTCTTGGTACAGTGTGCCTGACCTACATATTCCAGTGTGGTGTGACTTACGCTCTGTTGCTGACCTACATTTTGAAACTGAAAAATAAAAACTCAGGGAAGAGAGGCCAGTAGATGAGGATGGGAAGCAGGAATCTAGCCCTGCAGGGAGATCTCCAAGCAGTTGCCCGTAAGTAAGGCCAATTATACAGCTTCTTTTTATTTCCCTTTTCCTTTTCCCCCAGCTGTTCCTACTCAAGAACCAAAACAAAACACAGATCTCCTGCTAATTCAATTTCAGGTTGGGAGAGATTTTGAACAAATCACTCGGGCTGCTCCAGACTGCTCCCCTCTATCCATAGCCCACATAAAAGGGGAGGTCTGGCACCCCCAAAAAAAAGGATTTGGGCTCCTGCTGCCCCCGCAAGCTGTGCACCTGGGTGCTTCCAGGATCTGGAACCCCTGAAGAGCATCACTGCCTGTGGGCACCAGCAGCGATCCCTCCTGCCAGGGATTTAACAGGTTCCTCCTCCCTGGTTTTCTTCCATTTATCAATCTGTAACCAAGCTTTTGTTGTGTTTGTTTTGTTTTTCCATACCATATACAAAATTCAGCATTGCCCCTGCTGTTGCAACAGCAGAAGAGCTGTGCCCAAGCCACCATCTTCTGTGTCGGTGTGTGGTGCATGTTGATCTGGCACCAATGCATTGCTCCCTCCAGCATCACTAATGACTGCTGAATTTGGTCCTTTTCCTTTCGACCTGAGACGATACAACCCACCACAGCTTTGCCCACAGGCTCCCCAGTGACCACTGCACCAACTTTAATCTTTCTGTCCCTCCTTCCAAAGCTCACTCTCTATGCAGCAGAACTTAAAAGACAAACTCAATCCAATAAAAAACAGGGATCAGATAGAAAAAAAATCATTAAACGATAAGCATAGGTCAGACCTTAACACAGAAATGTTACCAAGCATTATGAAACAACATGATACACTGAATGAGATGATCTGATTTCCAGGAGGACGTAAGTTCTGGCTGTTTTATTTTCCCATAATCAGGAATGGAAAGGAAAACACCCTGTGCATCTGTCCATTTCACTCTCTTTTTCCACAGAGCGTGAGGAAATCCTGCCATGTAACATAAAAAGTCAGTTCCTGCAGAGTTAAAGCTCCTCTGTGTGTTTTAAATTAATGGACGCAATCACAGCCTGGCGGACAGCAATGGCAAAACCCCCATTAACTTCTGTCAGGCTGAAAATGCCTTCAGTAACACCAGAGCGGTATTCGGAGTACACCCTCCATGACTGTTAAGCTATTGGTGACAACCTCGTGCAGAATAAAGCCTTCCCAGCAGCCAGGCACACTGCAGTAAGCCCTATGAGGATGCGCTGCTGGATGAGTGTGCACACAACTGTTGTCCCTCTGGTGAGACTTCCAGCAGCAATCAGCACTGGCCTAAAGCTCCTCTTGTACAAGTGCAGGAGAACAGTCTCCGGACTTCAGTGGAAAAGAGTTCTGCCAATATCCTTTCTTTTTTTTAAATCCCCATAGCAATAAAATATTACATTCATGTATAATGTGTCTCAGTGGACAATACAGAGTTATCTTTGCAGATATATTAAATTACTCAGCATTGCTATTATTGCCCTTGCTGCTGGCCATGACAGTGTATTCCACAGAGTTCAAATGCTGTTACAGCTTAACTACATAACACATGAAATATTTAAAGCCTACAAAGCCAGGGAGCTGAGGGCACTAACCCTGCTGAATTACAGCTGACTGCCTAACTCTCAAAATCGTCTTTGGCAACCACAGTTGTGATGCCAATTTTAGGTGATGGGGATCTCATTCTAGGCCACCTTCCATCACAGATTTCTAACTAATTCAAGTATAACTGAATATCTGCTTAAGTATTCTAATGTACTGTTATTATTTAATTCTCTGCTAGTGAACTTAGATGGCCAGAAGGTAAGCAGATGTAAAGGTGTACAACTCAATGGGCTTCCATGCAGGAAAGATGATATCTGTTGGCTGAACATTTGTACCTTGGCTCTGCAACTCATACCCCTTTTCCTTTAAAGCAATTTCCTAGCAGCTATATGCTACAGCAGTACAGAGCTGTACCACTTATTATGATAATTCTAGCCTCAAGAAGGCTGATAATAAAAAGTTAGCTTTCTTTCCAGACTCAGAAGTTGTCTTTCTTCTTTTCTCAAGTCATCACAGCATAAACACTTTACCACTGAGTCATGTAAAGGGTTTAGCTTATCATAATGTATCCCTCATGGCCGGTATAATAATTGGCGCTCCTCAGTGTCAGAGCCAGAACACCGAGAGGTTTCCCATTGATCGTAGACCCTGGCCATGATTCCCCATTGCATTGCCATCTGGGCGGCCGTACTCTGGCTGCAGTGTAAGCCTACAGATTGCAGTGGAGTGGAAATGGGTCTGATCAGAGTCCCTCTAGTGAAGCCTGCAGTGGGGGAGCACGGGGTTTTCCACAGGAAAAGAGGCCTGCCCGTTCAGAGTACCAAGCTTACTCAAATCCTCCTGGCTCCAGCGGGAGTCAATGCCGTTCAGCATCTTGCAGGACAAAGCTTGCTCTTTGGGCCTCAGAGTTGTGTGGCACATTAGCAGCCTGCCTGTATACAAACATGCCACGGTCTCCTCGCAGTCAGGGGGGCTAGCCATGTATTTCAAATGGCATAGACATAGGAATGCCTCTGAAGGCTGGGGTCTCGCTACATCTGAGGGGTGGGCCAGGTGGCTGGGGCACCAGGCCTCTGAGCTGAATGCACTGTGTCCAGTGCACGGTGAGTGTCCGTCCTCAGGGACCCACCTCAGCAAAACCAGCAGCCTCCTTCCTTCTTTCCATCCCCCAAAAACAGAAGGGGCAGAGGGAAGGCCTTGCCAAATAACGAGCCCAGAGGCTTTTGTACCAATTCACAGCACTCATCCGCGGGGATCTGGGGGAGGAAGAGGGCTTCTTTGTTGTTGTTTTGCTACACAGAAGGGAAAGAAAAGACAGCTGCTGTTGCATTGCTGGTACTCTGCAGAAGTTGGCTGTCCTTCTAGGGAAGCCACAAGGGCTACAGAGACATCACATATCCCTTCAGGAACAAGTCCTAAACTAGCAGCAAATTTACTGCAGGCTGACAGCCAAAGCATTGTGATGTTTGAAAGTGTCCATTTATTTCTTGGAGGTGAATTGTTTTTTATCTTGATTAATTTTGTATTTACAATGAGTTTACAATGAGCCTACAGAGATGCACGTTCCTATGAATATTCGTATCCCACTTTCTAATACACACACAGAGTAACCTGGGACTAAATCTTGTCCTGGGTAGGAGGAAAGGAGATGAGGGGATCCAGCATCGCCGGAGAGAGAGCAGTTAACAGCGGGGATCAGGAGCGGACTGCCAGCAGCTTGCAGGCTGGCCCACCATCTCAATGTGTGATGCCACATGCTTGCTCGGCATAGCCTGCGAAGGGGCCAGGCACAGCTCCCTGCCCACCTGGGTGATGGCCCCACCTGAAGCACTCCAGCACTGGACCTCTCAGTATCAGCCTGAGACACACCACAACTGCTCAGCAGTCACCTCAGAGGAGAAGGGAGTTCTCCAACAGCAAAAACACTATGCCACAGGGGTGGCTGCTTCTCCCTTCTAGGCAGACATCTAAGGAGAAAGTGAGGGCTGGGACTCTTGTTTGCAGTCTGTCCTTATGTTACACCAACCTGCCAGGTCTCCTGCTGAGACATGCTCATCCGCTGTTCATTTCCTGCACTAACTATATAAACCCCTGCATGATTGCAAGTGTTTAATGGGGAATTTCCTGGTGAGTATTTTGTGGTGCCTTGGCTTAGCAGGGTGAGGAGGTAAGTACTGCTGGATTTCCTTCCCTCTTTCCCCCTACCACATGAGTTTTAAGAGAGGACTCCCCTGTTTTAAGAGACAGTTAGCACTCTCATCCCTGAGACTCAGTCCCCACTAATCATCTGAGCAATGAGAAGGCAAGTTGGAGCTGAATACAGCCAACGCGGTGCAATAGGGAGGTTGAAGGAGAACACCTTCACGGTGGGGCCACCACCCTGCTATCACAAAAAGCATGTGTCAATAGGATAAAGAGCTTTGAGCCACTGCATGAAATCTTTCCTAAACAAAAACCTGAAACAAGGAAAGCCACAGTTATATAGCTGCAAACATCCAGGGAAGGGACAATGAAAAAACAAAACGGTGCAGACACCCCAGCAGTTGTTAGCAGGGATTTCATGAGCTCACACCAGCCTAAGCAAGCCATCCCTGGGGCGCAGCACAGCGTAAACATGGCTGGATGGCTTCCATAGCCCAAGTACAGCCAGATTAGAGGAAGAGAAGCACAGGCATGAAGACAGACGCCATAGAGAGGACTTGACTTGCCTAATCCACAGCTCCCCCTTGGACTAGCTGAGCGAGCAGCACCAGATCTCAGCACCCTGCCTTCCCACAGCCAAGAACCTGCTTCACCACCTGCTAAGCCCTGGCACCACTTGGTCCCACCTTGTGACTGCTAGGGGCACCGGGAGGGCATAAGCCAGGAGAAAACAAGGGAGGATGCAGGGAGGGGAGAACAGCACTGGCAGTGTCAGGGGAAACCTGGAAATCTGCAGCAGTGTTAACCAGTGGTGTGGGTAACCTGTTCCAAGAAAACCAAAACCTGATGGCAAATTTGGTCACATAGAAATTAATTCCCTCCTTTTGCTGTTTATTTTGAAACCTCAGCAGCTTTGAGTAGGGTATCTGTGAAGCCAGGACCAAGTCAGGGAAGATCCCAGGCAGACAGGAGGTCATAAACCATTCATAGCATGGGATTGAAGAATAGCATTTAAGTAGTGACAGGGAAATGAGACATTGGGTATCTATGGTCAAGAAATAGGATCACAACAGCAACAAGAAGAATAAATCCCCCTAGTTCTGGCTGCAGAGTTGAACTTCTGCATTGTGACATCTAAATGAGAATTAACTAAGGAAGGAAAGATACTGCAAATGTGCTTGCTTTGCCTCGTCCCAGACTTGTGTCCCCACAAACCATGCTGTTAATTCCCCAGCACCTCTTTGGACGTCCCTGTGGGAAAGCAAGCCACCTCTGAGGGCCATGCCAGCCAACTGCTAGGACTCAGATGTGAGCTGATCACCTTGTGGGACAGCCACAGCACTAATAATAACAATAACCAGAATAGACTAATATCACAGCAGTGCAAACAGTGCCTTATATGGGGAAGGATCTGCAGCTGTTTCAAGCTCCACGGCTGGGACTACCAAAAGGATCCTACGCGAGTTGGACACCCATATTCGACTGAGCCAGGGACTACCAAGGCCCTGATTCACACAGCTCAACCTCCCCTTATGCACTGCACTTAGCATTTCTAGTGACCAGCCATCTGTAAAAGCCGAGAATCAGCCCACAGGGGAGATGAATAAGGATCTGGGCAGAATTTAGGACCAACCCCAGGGCTGGGTGTCTGCAGACCGCTGCACATCCTCTTCTCCAGCAAAATGGTCACTGAAGGTCAGGGAGGAAAACTGGAAACAGAGAAGAGGTTTGGCTAACAAGAAGTCTTCTTCTAACATGAGGTCTTTGGCTAACAATGCCGTGTCAAGCCCCAGCTCTTAAGATAGTATCAGGGGATCATATAAGTAAATGCGGAATAGCATGGAGATTAATTTTCCACAGGTTCATGCAAAAGACCAGTTGAGTATCCCTTTGAGAGAGATAAGAAGAATTCAGTTTAGACACCCTGGATTTTCCAAAGAACCTCAAGGGGACCTCCAGTTTTTTCAACCTATTTTTATGATTTTGCTACAGATAGTAGGGACCTTTTGGTGTCAGGTGCCCCACAGAAGAAACAAAGAGAGATTTTTTTAAAGTTAGTGAGCTAGAAATCAGGAATTTGTTTCTTGATCCTCTAAAAGTAAGTGACCCAAATTTCCAGAAGTGTTGAGCAGCCATAGCTCATACTGCAGAGCCAACACTGAGTGCTACACAGTCTGCCAGGAAATGAAGTGAGCCACAAACCTGGAAGCCCAAATGACCCGTTTTTCAAAAATCATGGTTTCCTGACCTGGTTGTTCATGACTGCAAAAATTCAAGCATGGATCCAAAGCCTGCATCTAAAAAAAAATCCAGGCTGGAAAAATCACTATGAAAATGTGAATACAGAGGGTTGAGGGTTTTTGTTTTGTTTTGTTTTTTCCCTAGATGACTAATGAAAAGCTTTCAGGACAGCGAGGGAAAGAGCTAAGAAAACAACTATGACATGTGACGCAGCAGTCACATTGCACAAAACCAATGCATAGCAGTAACCCACAATCCTCCTTTATAGGGTGGGAGGGAGCAGGTGGCAAATGAGCCAATGTTTTGATGCTGTAAAGGCTCAAGTGGAGCAACAGTCATCAGGTTCCAAGAATGTCAACAGGCTCAAGCCTCAGTTCAGCACAGCACCGAGTGGGTGAGGTCTCTTGCCTGCAGGCTATTGAAGCACAACATGTTTAAGATCACCAAGATAAGTAAACCTGACTTTGCCTTGTTTTGACTGGAAAGAAGCCTCCAGCATTAGGAGCAGAACTGGTGAAAAAAATTTATTTTCTTCTTCCACCTCTTTCCCCATCCCAAAATCTGTATGAATTTGGGGAGCCACATATAAACTTTCAGTATTTTGGTATGCTGTAAAAAAATGCATCAGGAGTAGCAAAAAAATGAACTAGTGAGAAATGAGAGAAAGGCTTGTTTCAAATTAATTAAGGGAGAAATCATAACACAGTTCCTGGGAGGATCAAAGAAATATTTACGTCATGCTTATGATAATAAAAAATGTGTACTTAGAAACCTTTTGGGAAGCCCTTGTTAGTCACTGAAACTGGCTGTCTGGCTGGTTGGGTTAACATTTTTCCAGATTTACCACTTAACAGGACTGGATGCTGTTCTATCAGTCAGCACAGATATAAAGTATGTCTTTCCAGAACCACTGCTGACCTCACAAAGAAACAACTGGAAATATTCACTTGCACCTGCTGATGCTCAACTATCTGCACTCTCAAGAGTCTTCCTCAATATTCAGAGCCTCTCAAGTACTTCAGTCTGCCATGTCAAACTACAGGAAAGGAGGGAGGAGAGGACCAGCTGGTGTAACAGGTCATGCAACAGAGAGAGGCCATGAAACTGAAGTGTAGGTAGGGAGTGTGTAAAGGGAGAGGAGCCACAGAATCAAAGAAGGGTTGAGGTTGGAAGGTTTCTCTGGAGGTCATCCGGTTCATCCACCCTGCTCAAGCACGGCCACTTTGAGCCACCTGCGGAGGACCACATCCAGATGGCTTTTCAGTATCTCCAAGGAGGGAGACTCCACAACCTCTCTGGGCAACCTGTGCCAGTGCTCCGTCACCCGCACAGCAAAGAATTGTCTCCTAATGTTCAAAAGGACCCTCCTGTGTTTGAGTTTGTGCCATTGTCCTGGCACCAGTCACAACCTGAAAAGAGCCTGGCTCTGTCCTCTTTGCATCCTCCCTTTAGGTATTTGTATGCATTGATAAAATTCTCACTGAGCCTCCTCTTCTCCAGGCTGAACAGTTCCAGCTCTCCCAGCCTTTCCTCATGGAAGAAATGCTCCATTCCCTTCATCAGCTTCCTGGTCCTTCACTGGATTCTCTCCATTATGTCCATGTTTCTCTTGTACTGGGGAGCCCACAACTGGACACAGTGCTCCAGGTATGGCCTCACCAGTGCTGAGAAGAGGGGAAGGATCACCTCCCTCGACCTGCTGGCAATACTTTGCCTAATGCAGCCCAGGATGCTGTTGGCTCTCATAGGTGCAAGGGCACACTGCTGGCTCATGTTTAATTTTTTGTCAGTCAGGACCCCCAGTTCCTTTCCTGCAGAGCTGCTTTCCAGCTGGGTGGCCCCCAGCATATAGTGGTGCTGGCTGTTGCTTCTCCCCAGGACTTTACACTTCCCCTCTTTGAACTTCATGAGGTTCCTGTGAGCCCGTATCTCCAGCCTGTTGAGGTCTCTCTGGATGGTAGTATGACCCTCTGGCATATCAGCCACTCCTCCCAGTTTTGTGTCATCTGCAGACTTGCTAAGGGCGCACTGTGCCCCATCATCCTGATCATTAATGAACAGTCTTGGACCCAGTATTGACTGGATCCAACTTGACAGAATTGTCAAAAGCAACGTAAAATCCTAGGTATGTAAACACCATGGCTAGCATTGTTAAGAGGTGAGTGACAGTCTAAGATAGCAAGGAGGGTAGGGATGGGCAAAACCAGGTCATACTGGCTCATCAGCAACACTGATGCCCAGGACACTTCAGTCACCTGAGCTAAGCATCAGGTAGTTGAAAAAGATATCCCTGTCCTACATCCAGACAGGACACACTGCTCTCAGCTTTCACAGAGACTTCTTGTCAGCAGGCGAGAAAATCAGAATCAGAAACTCTGGTTCCTTTCCAGGTATGAGGGGGCTGTACTCCTTGGACAGATATTTCTTCCAAACCGTTACAGATGAGCCCCTTCCTGGACTGCCCTGTTTTCTCTCTTCCTTATTTCTGGTTCTCTGTTCCAGCCCTTTTCTTCCCAGTTAGCTAATGCATGCCTCTCATCTCCCTGCTTCCCAGCAAGACAACCAGATTTCCTATCTCTACTCCCACTCTCCCTCTGCGTTCCTTCTCTCACAGGTCCTCCTCCAGGCTGCATTATTCCCCAGCCTGGCTACCACTCAGCCTTCCACTCTGCCCACTGGTTCAGCTTTGCTTTTAACAACCTGCTCATATTCACCACTGTGTCCCCTTTGTGCTGCTTGATCTGTGCTCTGACAGTACAGCACTGATATGCACAAGCCAGGAACCACATGAGAAGCTGTGGGCATCCCCTCACCTGTTCCTCAGCTTCCAGAGTCCCTTCATTTTTGGTAGGGATTCCCACCACAGGCCAGGGAAGAAACCCCAGAGTACAGAGATGGAGCAGCAGCCATGGGATGAATAAGAGCTCTCAGCCCACGACAAAATGTTTGTGTGTATGGCTGTCCCAACCCAAATGGTCAGTACTGAAGCAGCTGCATGGTGATGTACAGCAGCAGAGATGCGGTGCTCACAAAGCAGTGTATCATGCAGTGCTAAAAACACCAAACCCACGACAATGTTGAATTCAGACATTCCCCCACTGCCCCACAAATTACTCAAGTGCATCAGGAGAAAATAGCTGTCCAGAACTGCACACCCTTCTCTTTTGTCTACCTCTAGAACAACAACGGTCTGACTTCCCTTACTCTGCATGATAAATAGTGCATTATTCATTCAGCCAAGGATAAATTAAGGCCATCACCAAAATGCTGTGCCTGCCTGTAGGGCTACGCTTCCTGCCAGACCTCAGTGCCACTGGCAAAGAATGACAGCATCCCAATAGAGATAATAATTAATTAACGATCTTGTGCACTCTGAACCTTTGGATTTGCATAGCTTTCTGACTCCGGGAAGCCAGGATTTTAGCAATGCCCGCACCATCTGTCTTTTGTCTACCGAGGAATTTATCCGTTTTCAGACGCCAGCAGGGAAACCGGGTCTGTTTAGCATTCTCACCTAGTTACAGTCAGTACGCCGTGTGCTGCTACTGGAAATAAATGCGTGCGTCTTGCCTGGACTTAAGAGAAGATACTGTGTGCCAATTTTTTTTATATTCCATTGAAAAACATGATTACTTCAAATCTGGGGAATGTTTTATAGAGACTTCCTTACTTGGTAAATAATGCTACGTCTGCCTTGCTTATTTGTTGAAAGAAACAGCAACAACAGTTTAAATGCTTAATCCAGGGAAGTGGAAAGCTCCGAGCATCACACCTAGGTCCTGAGCCCAGTCTGCCTCTGTGTCATGTTTTTCCCTCTGTACTGCCTGATGTGCTGGGAGTGCTCTCGCATTACCGACTGCGCACTCTGCCTGCCTTTCCTGATGGGTAGGTCAGACAGCACCCGCAGGCGTGCGGAACCGCAGGCCAGTGGAAAGGATCTGGGATGGGATACCAGAGAACTGAGTCAGCCCGTTCCTGGCCCCAGCATGCTACTTCAAGTAAACCTTTTCTCTTGGCTGCCTCTCAGCTTCCCCATATAAGCAAAATGTGGACAGCAGTCTTCCCCACCCTTCGCAAGGTGCATGGAGCTGAATGGATGAAAAACCCTGTCTCCTGGCTGGTGAGCTGTTAGCGTGGGACCATAACATGCCGTAGCCCTCCACAGTAAGAAACTCACAAGGATTTGGGGGAAAGATGGAACCAGAAACAAGAGGAGATCCAGCCTGGTCTCTGAGGGCATGTAGTGGGGTGGGAGAGAATAATAGTAAGCAAGCGTGGGAAGAAGGGAGAGTATAGAGCAGGAGAAAAGTGGAACAAGTGGGAGAGGACATGCCATGTTATCACACATCTCATAGACTGTGGCAATTCATAAAAGCAAGGATTAATGGAGAGGAATTAACCGGGGAGAAAAAACCACAGAGGGGAGAAAAGAAGGAAAAGGACCTTGTTGTTCACACGGGGGCTAGTTTGGAACTGGTTTTGTTTGTGAATTTTCTCATTCTTTGCCGCATTTGGTTTTAAAAATTCTGTCCTCGTTATTTCCCCTGGGAAACTAGTCAACAATATAACAGCTGACAGAACATCTTTCCTGAAACTGAGACTAAACTTTCCTTTTGTATATCCTATATCCCAGTCTTTGGCTCCTTGTAACTCACAATGTGCCCTGTGAAACACTCCTCCTTTGTCCCTGCCTTAATACACTTGAAATGCTAGCAAGCTCTTCTAACCTACCCTAACTTCCCTCTCCTGCTCATCATCTTTTAATCAAATGATGCTGACGTCATTTTGTATCCAGCTTTCCTCCTCAGCCAGAAAGGGAGCTGAGGGACAGCACCGCAAGACCATCCGTATGGTATTTCCATCATTCACATGTGCTAACAGACTGGTACAACCACCACTGCTGTGATCCTTTCCTGCCTGAAGAGTTAGCTGAATGATTTTCATTTTTTATGGGGGGAAATTGGCTTACGCTTCTCTTTTACTGCAAAACATGTAAACTCAGACTGCAACATCCAGATGGGCTGTAGGAATGAAAAGGCAGCCAACAGTGCCTTCACGTACAGTTTCTAACCTCCTTCTACCTAGTACTAAGACAAAAAGCTCCCCTCCTAGCATTTGCTTGGGGTTAGTCTAGCAGTCAAACTTATGTGCCTGTTTTTAATCTTCCTTGACACTTCTGTGGCAACGCACATGCCCCCAAGACTTAACTTGTCCCAGCTGAGCTGTTTCAGAGCGCATAATGTGAAAACAGGATAAAAAATCTGCCGTCTCCCCTGACAGCACAGGCTCACTTCAGCCCATGATGAAAGCAGAAGAGATGTCCAGCCAACTGGCTAACTGCTTCAGCTGGGGACTAACCAGACCTAAACACTTGTGCTGGAGACTAGAAAATCTGCCCCATGAATGATGTTACAGGCCATTGTCTGGGCTATCATTCCTGGTGTTCAGGAGAAATGATGTAAGTAACCGAAATGGGGAAACTGTAGGAAAAATAAAGGAGTCCCAAGAAAGGTTCAAATCTGATTAATGTTGTGTTTGGCTCTAGACTCCCTTTTTCCCTTTCAATGTGTCAGGCGATGGGTTAAGGGATGGGAACAGCTGCATTTATACCAAGGGAAACTGATCCTTGGAGCTCAGTTGCAGTTGAAGCCATTAGGGGGTTCTGCGGTAAACACATTCTGTGTGCTGTAAATGTTCATTCCCGTTTCCCCAGCAAGGAGGAGGGAGAAAAGAGAGTGCTTGTGCCCTGGTCAGGCTTCACCAAGCTCCTCTCCTCCCTCCCCACCCTGTACTCCCTCTGCTTCTGCATGCTCTGCCACCCTCAGAGGGAGAGAGAAAGGGAGCGGGAGAGAGATGGCTCATTTCCAAACACTTGTTTCATTCAAACAGCTTTATTTTTGGTAATGCTACACTGAGGCTGTAAGCAGCTCGAGTGGCAGATGATGCTAAAACTCTGTCCTGGGCATGTTACCAGCTGGAAGGATATCACAGGACGTTAGCCCACCAGGGAAGCAGGAGCATAGGCACTGCAACACTGGGGCAGACCAATGCTTCATCTAAACCAGCATCTGCCTCAGACAGTGACCAGCACCAGATGCTCTAGAAGAAGGCACAAAACACCCACCATGCGCTGAACTGCATAGTACTACACAACGAGGAAAGCTATGCTCTTTCACCTGCTGGTGATCAGGCACTGTTCTGAAGCACACAGACTTCAAGGATGTTGAGATTTTACTCCAGCCAACATTGCTGCAGACGCAGCTTTGTGACTGAAAGCAGGCCCCCCAGTCCTGGGCGTGAGTAAAACTGCTGGAAAAGGGTCAAAATTGAAGGTGGGATTTTTCAAAACTGACCAGAGCTAGCCCAAACACTCTCCCAGTGACATCAGTGCTGGCCCCAACGGGAGACCTAAGGCAAAGAGTTAGACTCAGCTCCAATTATCACGACTTTCTTCAAAGACTTGACAGACCTGGAGTAGCTTTGATGGTAGGGAGGTTACAGAAGTCTTTGCTCTTCTGACTGACCAAAAGCAATTGCCTTCACTAGGGAAAAAATACAAAAAACACAAACTGAAATGAAGCTCTGCACTGTGAGCTCCCTCCCTCACCATCAAACCAGACTCCAGATGACCATGCACACTGGCCACTGCAGCCCCAGCTAGAGGTGCCAGCGAGACCATTGAGTCAGAAAGGTTGGTCACTGGTGTTGGATCTCTTCTGTCCGTCACAGCTCCTGTCTTGAATAAAACGGCAGGTCACATCTTCACCAAGTACTTCTCCCTCTCCGATCCCTTTTATACTGGTCCATCCCATTCACACTGGCTTTGGGGAATTCATTTTCATTCCCAGGTCACGCAAAGGCCTAATCTAAGTCACGATGACCTACAGAGTGCAGTACAGTTTCTGAACTACTGTGTTTCTAGGGTTTAGATTGCCTCCTATGCTGTTACTGCACATTTCACTCCATCCCACATAGTGCACACAAGGCTCACTCATGTTGGCCTACCACGGAGTCTTACCTGAATAAATGCCTTTCCAGAGGCAACCTGCAACCCAGCACACCCTCCCCGCCTGATGAGTCAACTTCTCCCCAAAGGGCACTGGCACCATGTGCACCACATACCCTTATCGCCAAGGGTTTAAAACCTCATTTAAAGAATTAGTGCTGCCCTAAATTGCCCTATGCATCACCTTAATTATTATTTAACTGAAAAACTATTTAGCTGTTGAGGTCGCCAGGAAAAAAAAAATCTGATTAATGTTTAGATAGGCTTTTTTGTACTATTACAGGTAACTGTTCACCGAAGCATGCTTTGGTCTTACAAATCCATGATTATAGTTGAACAGCCTCATTTTGCTTTGAATGAAGATTGAAGATTACTAACAAAACAGAGGTGGTGAAGCACAGGCACATCTACAACGTTAAGTGAAACAGGGTCAGGGACCATTCTGTGGTTCTGAGACTAAGCAGCACATACTGCCCACATCCACACAAGGTAGCATTTGGCCCCAGGTATCCACTGAGCCCTGTATGATATTCTTAAGACCTGATTTATCTTATTTTTCAGTACAAAGTGGCAAGTGCTGCACATCCTGGAACATGGCATGAGAGCATGTACAGGTGTTTGAGGGTGAAAAGCCTGCTGAGGTAGGGCTGAAGAACTGTGTTGCGTGGACAGCACCAAAACTCATGCTCTCCCACTCACATTGTCAATGGGAAAATGGCCTTTGGCACATGGTCCCCCAAAACCATGGCAGGGCACCACCTCAGAGTCAAATCTGCACCCCACTAAAGCTGTAACAGGGAGCAAGCTCTTGCTTACAGAGTAGAGGTGACAAGGAACAAATGATACACTAGAAGTTCATATCCCAGCTCATGAGAAGATCTAGGATAACCACGACCACTTGTGTCCCCATTAGGGAGACCTCAGCCACCTCTGTGTTCCTTGGATCTTACAGGCCTACCCAAGTGAACATTAGAGACATTGATATGCTCTAACTTACATCGTACTTTTCATGGCCTCATGCCCACACTCAGAATATACATAGGACAGAATATATACAGCAGAAAAAGGAGACATGGGGAGCAGATAACAGCCATACATACTGCATTTGTCACATCCTTAACAAGCTGCCATTTTTTGCCTGTTCTCTAAGGCAGATGAGATTTATACGCAACCACCCTGCTGTCAAACTTCCTCTAACAGCTTTGGAATCTGTTGGTGCATTTGATAGAAAGGAAGAAATATCAAAGACATTTATGTTTTTATAAGTTTTGTGAAAACTGGCAGATGAACAAAGGAAAGGCACCCAAATCAAAGTGCCAGTGCAGAAGACAAACAGAACTCAAGACATGTATTCTAATCTGCCAGCATCCAGCTGGTCATTCAATGCATGCATAGCTTTAGCCTTGCCATAGATCATGTGCATGTCTCAGCTCACTGGGCAGGAAAGTGGGCAAAGGACTCAAATCCTTAACAAGCATGTTCATCACTTCTGACACTGAAGGAGAATTGGTGGCGGTATCCAAATGAGAGAAAATGACTGGAACCCTTTTGCCTTCCTACCTCCCTAAGGCTCCTACCAGCTTTGGGAGAGTGGAAAAAAAGGCATGAAAATGTACTGTCAAATTTGACTGTCAGATAGGAAACAAACAGAAGCTGCAGACTGCTTCTGGCTGCAGGACAAGCACTGGCAAAATTTCCCTCCTTCTACCACTTGATGCTATTGGCCCAAAAGTAACCTTTGCAGCTTAGTCAGAAACACACTGACTCTTTGGATCTCCATAATGTTTTGACTTACGGACAACCCAAAAACTTTGTTTACAAAACCAACCTATATAAATTCATTTTCTCTACATCTGCTGGGTCTGCAAGGCTCTCCAGAACTCACTGGGAACATAACACTGTGGCTTTCACCCTTAGCAAAGGGCTGAATTCTGAATTACAATGCTGAAAACAGAGTTAAAAATAACAGCCTTTTAAGAAAGGCTCAGTGGGAGTCAATGAAGGCAGATGAAATTACAAAATATAGCTCAAGAGTTCCAATTCAGAAGTACACTACCAATTTACACAGCTTTGTTTTGCAGTCTTGCTGTTCACCATGTGAGAAAAACCTGACCAAAAGCCAGGGATGACTGAATTTTGCTGCCCAAAGACTGAGCGCCAAAAATTTGATTTGGGCGTGGAACAGAGCAGCTCCAAACATCCCTCTCACACACTCACAGTGACAGGGAAGCCCTGCGGCCACAGCCAGAAATGAACAGCAAATTCTCCTGTACCTTTACCTTCATTTGCCTGATTCTCAGCTGTCCTGCTGCAGAGAGCACGTCTGGTCTGGCTGCAGAGAGCAGGGCAGGCTCATGACGGGCAGAGCTTGCTGTTTGCCTTTGCTGCTGGTGCGTGAACCCTCTCCTCTCTGGCTCTGCCAACCTGCAAGATCACAAGGGAGGTCACCAGCAGAGAAGTATAGGAGGGTGGAGATGTCAATTTGGGTTGACATCTTCCACCTAGGTTCTGCTTTACCACTTTCTGACAGTGCCCAGCAAACCTACCCTGGATGGTCAGTAGCATGGTAACATTGGTAGTGCATTGCCCCTAGCTTCTTGCAGATAGACCATCCCAGTCCTTCCCAGCTCCTGTCCATCAGCTGAAGAGTGGGCAAAGACACCACTGCACCCCTGAGAAGCCTGTGCTATACTGGCAGACTGGAGGGGTGGGGATGCAGAGCTGACAGAGCTACCAGCCAGGTGATACCACACTTCTCCATAGGAAATTCATCCCTTCTCTATTTCTCCTGCTCTCCCAGCCCTCCTCACCCTCCATTGTGCAATACTGAATCCAGCCAGAGCACAGGGCTGCCCCACCAGCACACCTCTGGGCACCAAGAACTGCAGTTTGGGGGTCCTGACCTACTCATGAGCAGTCACTGCCTCCCAAGTTGAAGCCACCCACACCACTGCTTCTTTTCACAAACAGCATCCACAGTCACCATCCTCTTTTCCTTCCCCTTAACAGAGGGTTATCCCTACCTCTCTCCCAAAACAGAGCCTCCTAGCTATGCTTTTGCACTGGGTTTGCAGGGCTAAGAGAGTAAAAGCAGCATTGTTTCAATATATGAGGAACATTGCAGATATGAAAAATAATGGAAAACCTGCTTTTGGGCACAAAGTGGGGAGAAAAAATCTAGAGTTTTCCTTTGCCCTCAGAATCACACAGGGTCTAGTTTCTGTGATGGTATTTTAAATGCAGTGTAAGAGGATAAATGGAGTGTGGATGATTGTCTAGTCCTTAATTTTTCCTGTGTTTATGTCTGGGTTTTATGTTATAGTATATATTCCTAAGCCTATTTGAAAATTAATCTCTAGTGAACAGGTGAATAGATAATGGAGCACTGATTCTTCTGCCTCCATTTATCTTTCCACTTATAAAGTTAATTGAACATAGGAACTTACTCAGTAACATTTTTCAAGACACACACTATTACAGAATTCTGGCCTCATGCAGCAATTTGTCTTTTGGTTCACTTGCACCTCATAAAGGCTACAAGTTACAGAAAATACAAGTCCTTAGCATTGCACAGAGACCAAAACTGATACAATAAGAATGTAGATGTCACTCTTCACATTTATCACACTTGCCTTGCATTAACAATTCTTTCTCACCAAACCCACGATCATCCTTCATTTTTCCTCAGTTTCTGGTTCTAGATGTCACACAATGTCCAGGAATATAAACACTGTATATTTTTTTTTCTAAATTTACTCCTTATTGGTATGCACCAAATCAGGAAGCTGCAAAACCCTATACAACCAGAACTGAGAAAAATTATTTTTGTAAAGATCTACTATGGTGGTGCTCCTGCCTTCCTTAACCTATTTTTCCCACCTAGAAATTTAAAGGCAGCATCACATCTTGAAGTGCTGATCCCAACGGATCAAAGAATACGGAGGATGCAACCAGTACAAGATGGGAAGACAGGCACATACATGTGGCCTTCTTTCTGCTGCAAGCCCTTACATCACCCCACTGTCTACTCCTCCTACTGATAAATCGTAAGGCAGTATCTGGGGATCAAGTTGAGAGCGAGAGACATCAAAGGAGAGCAATCCCTGCTGCAAGGAGAACACTGCAAACCAAAAGCAGAACCTTGAGGATGAGGTGATGCTTAAACATGAATTGCCTCTATAATCTTATGAAACCTCAGATCGTGATTTGAAACGACTAGAAGGATGATTCACAGCATTTGGCACAAATATATCCATGTGCCTAAGATAAGGCACATGATTACATGCAGCTACACCACAAACTATATTATTAATTTGAACTTCCCCCTGCCCAAAAAGAATAATCCAGTAAGAAAAAACAGAATTCTGTCTCCAAAGAGTTGAATTTCCTGTGAAATAAGCAAAACCCTAACATAAATGGCTTTGTTACTTCAGTAGGAAATTACGTAGACCACAATAAAAACAAATGTTGCCACCAAAACACACAGTTTCATAGCTTGTGATTTGACAAAGGAACAATCTCAAGAAAAATTTGCTTAAAACACAAGGCTTTCTTAAAAAGCCCCACACCGTGGGGGGGGGGGGCTGAAATGCATGGTTTCAGCTCTCTGTTGGCACCCGATGGTCACCTTCCCACCGCAGAGTCCCCACACAGTCGTTCCCTGCGCTGGGCGTAATGGCTCATAGCAGGTAGGCTGGGGTGCGCAGAAAGGGCACGCGGGGCGGCGCGTCAGGATGCCTAAGGAGGCATGGGAGCTATGGGAGGCTGGTACAGCAGCTGGTACAGAGGCTGGTTAGAGTTGTGGGATGCTCTGATGGGAACAGCTCAAAGTTGTCCCCGCACCTGTCCTGGAGGACACTTCCCAGCCTCGTCTTTCTGATCATTAATGATATTTTTCTGCCTGGTTTGTAAATAAACTGAAGAAAACAACAGCCTTTTCCCGTTCCTCCCTCTCTTCCAGCTCCTGAACATCAGTACAGAAACCCAGAGGAATACAAAGAAGAAGGCCTTACAAGTTCAGAAATGGAGACACCAGAGATGTAGTTCCCCTACTGCTAACAAAATGCCTCCCCGCTTCTCATAACCTGTGAGTATCATAACCTGAAAAACAGAGTAAACAATACAGGCCTACCTTCCCACAGAGCGGTTGTTCAGCCTGCCTCACACGTCTTCTGGGAGCAACTGGGAAATTAAAACATGAAAACACTTTACTTTTGTAGAAATTTTAAGTATTGCTAAAGCTCAGGAAAATATAGTGTTGATTATGGTGATATATAAACACACATGCTGCAGACTGACCTCTCTCAGCATCCTTCTGCCACAACAGCCAGGTACCTGCCGCTTTAGCAAAACCACCTCACAGCTGGGGCCACCTTAGCGAGGCAGACAGCAGGTGCACGGGCTGGCACAAGGGCTCCTGCCTAGAGCATCATCCATCCCAAAGGCACAAGGCCGCAGAGGTGATTGAGGGCCGGGAGCACCTCTCCCACGAGGAGAAGCTGAGAGGGCTGGGGCTGTTTGGCCTGGAAGAGGCTCAGGGGGGATCTTATCGATGTCTATAAATACCTGAAGGGAGGGTGCAAAGAGGACGGAGCCAGGCTCTCTTCACACGGTGCCCAGTGCCAGGGGATGAGAGGCAATGGGCACAAACTGGAGCACAGCAGGTTCCCTCTGAACATCAGGAAGCACTTCTCTACTGTGCGGGTGACGGAGCACTGGCACGGGCGGCCCAGAGATGTTGTGGAGTCTCCCTCCTTGAAGATCTTCAAAAGCCACCTGGACGAGGTCCAGGGCAACCTGCTCTAGGTGGCCCTGCTTGAGCAGGAGGTTGGACCAGATGGCCTCCAGAGGTCCCTTCCAACACCAGCCATCCTGCGATTCTGTGGAAGCAGGATCTCCACCCCTGCCTTCGCTCCCCGGTCTCCCTGTCTTTATCCACCTCTTTCCAGCGGGGTAAAACTTCCCATTTTGCTTCTTCGTCTGAGGAGCTCAGAGAGGGGAGACACCCAGTTCCCACCCTACCCCTTCCCTCAGCCTCGCAGCCCCGCGCGGCTCCTCCCCACGCGAGGCACGCAGCCCCTCGCACGCGGCCCCGCCACCTCCGGGGCCGCTCCCTTGGCGGCTCCATAGCCCCGTGCCGGGGCCGGCCG
>VXAL01009880.1:58582-101963 GCA_013399475.1 Chauna torquata
GGCCGCGCCGTGAGCCCGGCAGAGCCGCACGGCCCCTGCCGCCTCCTCTCGCCCTCCGACGCCGCCGCCGCGGGCGCCTCCTCCCCGGGCCGCGCGAGGGAGAGCGGCAGGGAGGCGGCGCTCGGGACGCCCCGCATGTAAGTGAGCTCCGCCTGGGAGCGGCGGCGGGACGGGCGGGGGGCTCCGGTGCCGGGGCGAGGTTGTCCCCGGCCTTGCGTGCCCTCCCCGCGCCCGGCAGCACTACAACCCGCAGGGGCTGGGGTGACCCCGGAGCGGGGTGCCGGCAGCAGGAGGGGTGGAAGGCTCCCCGCAGCAGAGCCTTAGCTGTTGCCTGAGGCCGGGGCAAGTAAGCGCACGCACCTCCCCTTTCGCCTCCGCGGAGGGGTGCGTGGCGGGGCGGGGGCACTTGGCTGCGCTGCGCGGGCGGCGAGCGCCCGGCGAAAGAAGGGGTGAGAGGGCTCGGAAGCGGCGGGGAGGCGGCTGCCTCCGCACCCCGACGGGGAGGGCTGGCCTTTTCCGGCAAGTGTTGTAGAAAAGAGTGAGGTAAGGTACGTGGGCACCTATCCCAGGCAAGCGGCGTGCGAGGGAACAACATTAATAGCTAGCAATGCTCGTTCGGTGTCAAAATCGTTTAGGAAACAGACCTTCACTGACGCAACGAAGGCGAAGAATTCACAGCATCCATTCCAATATCGTCTTTTACTATGTTTAATTTTTTTTAAATTGCGCATACATGGGAAATTAAGAAGTACAACCTACCGTTAGCCTCTGACACTCTAAAAGTTTGGCTCAAGAAAAAAGTGCTGCACTGTTCGGGAAGTTTGTATTTCTTTTCCACCTCATTCAAGCTAGCCCAGATCTGGGGAGAAAACAGATGTGGCCACCGGTAGCGCAGAGCTCCATCCTTCAACTTTTTGTCCTGCATCTTGGCTTTAGTAGCAATGCTTGTATGGGTAGGTGTAAGGCTGGCAGGATGGGCCTTACAGCTTGTTCCGAGAGTTCGCAGAAAGCATGGATTAAGAAAGAAAAGAACCTACCAATAATGCTTCTGCACTTCAGAAGCATTTCAGTCTAGTTTTACAGGTGTTTAATGCACCCCTGCAGCTCAGACCAGTGTGTGTGGGAATAGGGACAGTGCAGCTTTGGAGCTGAGAACTGGAAAGAGCCCTGCAAAAAGCATCCTAGCTCTCTGCAGCAGTAAACCTGCACTGACTTCAGTCAGGCCAAGATTTCACCCTGGATGCGACTATGAGTAATGGAAATGACAACAGTCTGTATATACACATGATGTAAGTTTAGAAGAGTTATAAGCATTTGTGATTCATGACATAATTAAGAGCATTAAGAGGAAACTTTCCATAGGGAAAGGTTAGTCTATAATTATCCTCTCTGCAGGCTTTTTATCTTCTTTTGAAACACCTGGAATTAGACAGCCTTAAAGACAAGGCACTGGGTTTGTAGTCTCACTGGAACAGCTCTTCCCGTGTTCCTGTAATCATGAACAGAGCAAGACAGATTCTCTTCTGGTTTATTCATACGTGCTATTAAAATTAAAAAAAAAATAGTGAAGGCCACAAATGTTTGATGAATACCATCTTTCTTCCTGATTCACTTATTACGAATGGCCAATTCCTAATACAATTCCTAATGCACGTTTCCTTCAAAGCACTGCCTATCCTTTCCTGAGACTGACAGATTGCCTTTGAATGAGCTTAGTTTAAACTGCTGGGGGCTTGGCACCAGATGAAAAAGCAGCAGAGCAGCAGTGTGATTGTTGTTAGCTGTAGTGACAACCAGCACCGCTGAGCATCCCCATGGCTGAAGGCAAGGCTGCACGCAGCCCCGGGAAAAGTTTGAGTTAGGTTTTGGGATTCTGGATGCCACCTAGAGGATTATCCTTGGTGGTGTGCTCCCAGATGCTTCTCAAGAAAGTGCTAGGACCTGGTGGGAAGGAGCAAGAAGCATCTGGTGGGCAGCTGCCAGCTGTGTCTCCACAGGGCAGAACGCTGGTGGCACACACCGAATGGGTAGGGGTAGCTACGTGGCATGGTGCAATTCCACTGCTGGGAGCTGGCTGGAGCCTGGGAGGCACCACGGTCGCGTTAACCCTAATGATCAGCCCCAGATGTTGGGCCAGACTGAACAAGGCTCCTCTGCTTCCCATCCCAGAGCTCCCATGTGCCTGTCTCTGCATATGGGAGCCATCAGCCTCCAGAGGACCACGCGTGACATTTGGAAATAAATACACGCACCAGAAGGGCAACCCAGACCTGGCAGCCTCTGCTTTAATTTCCGGTGGCTGTGGGCCACGCATTTGCGGGCCACTGTTTCAGAGCCTCTAAGGGCAAGGAATAAGGTTCACAAATGGATGCCGGAGCCCGTCTGCCTCTCTGGAACTCTGCTGCTCGGGTGCATTATCAACTGCAAAACTGGTGCTCAGCTTCCACCTGGGTAGGAGGTATCCACATCCCCTCGCTGCCTGAGTTTTCTGCTGCAGGCTGTGTGCAGAACCAGCTACGCGCCAGCAGCGCCCCTTTGCTAACAAGCTGTTGATACCATAGCCACAAAGTGACAGTCTCAGAGTAGGCACTTGGCCGTGACTGCGAGGTGATGCTCAGTGTTCACTTAGATTAGATACAACCCTGCAGAAGTAATGTGGAGGGGTGGTTACACAAATTAAGTCTGGGTTTGTGTCTGCTGCAGCTGAAGCACTCTTTGGGATGTTGGAGGTGAAGCCCAGAGGTTGTGGTTCTGTAGAAGCTCTGCTGCTCCGGTTTTGACTATCTGCATGGTCTGTATACAAATCACTGGTTAACCTCTCTTAGCTCAGTGGCAAATTCTTCAGAATTCAGTCCCTTTCGAATTCAGTAGAGCAAAAAATCCAAAATGTGGCTGTTTGCTAATGTTTCTCTGAGGTTTCTCTTTAGCGTGTCTGCTGCCTGGGAAAGGGGCTGAGTTTTGTCAATCTAGAGAGAGAAAGAATTAAGTGACCTTTAAGATCTATTTTCAAGCTCTTCCGGAAATTAAATACCTGAGCAGGAATTAGTAGGTGAATATACTTGGTATATTTATGCACTTTCTGGCCTATGAAATCTGCAAAGCGCGCAATTTCTCTCCTCTGTCTTGCCATGTCCCCACCTTAACTGCCAGGGGAGTATGCAAACCCCATCTCTCCTGTCCCCTTGCTGGCCTACCAGGTGGGAAGTCCACCCACAGGTGCTTGAATGGGATCTGCCGTTACAGGAAACAAGACCCAGTTTGTATCTGTGACTGGGACCATTTCACAGGTAATTGCTTCAGGAAAGGGGAATGAAAATGTCAGGCAAGAAGTAACTGATAACTGATCAACTTTAGCTTCCATCTTGACTGATGCCGCAGAAGAACTGGTTAGAGTAGTTGGGAAAGTAATACCACCTCCACTGTAAAAGCACTATAGAAGCATGTGTTCTGTATTTTTTTGATTGCCATCACCCTTAGTCCTGGAAGTCCTCCTTTTCAGTCCCTTTCCCTTGTTTAAGATGATACTCTTGCAAATTTTCCCAAGTGCCACCTCTGTGCTGTCTTTTGCTGCAATTCATACTGCAGCAACCCATAGGACTCTGAGTCCGCAAAACAAGACTGCCCACTGCTAGGCAATGTAAGCAAAGAAAAACAAAAGAAAGTAACAGTCCCTACCTCAAGAAGTGTTCTCCACTTCCTTGTGTGACTCTGTCCCCTTAGGGCAAACACTCACTTGCTGTACACTGAAATAAGGATGCACAAAAGAGGTGAAGGCATTTCACCATTGCCTGTTCCCTATCAAAGCTGCTGCCACACATGCATCCTATAGAAGCTGATGGGAATTCTCACTCTAGACTGGAGACTGGGATAAATTTCTTCTAAAATTCCCTGTATCAAAAGGATCAAAAGTATCTGAGTTTACTGCCACGCTCCCTCTGAAGAGTACCTAGCACCCATAAACTGAGCATACAAAGGGTGTCTGATGGTCTTTCTGTCCTTGGCAGGGAATCGCTGCTGTACGCGCTCACCGGAGAGCGGCACAGAGGAGAAAAGATGGAGCAGAGGTCAGGGAAGACAGTGCACGCCCGGAGGAACCTCTTTGGCCCTGTAGACCACGAGCAGCTGCAGCAGGATTTCCAGCGCATGCTGCGCAACAGTGTCGAGGGGGCCCAGCAGACGTGGAACTTCGATTTCCTGCGGGACAGGCCAGTGGAGGGACTCCTGCAGTGGGAAGAGCTGGAGGGCCACGAGGTGCCTGCCTTCTACCACAGCTGCGTGGTGGGAGAGGCTCAGAGACCACTGCAGCACTTGAACTTGCCCCTGGGCACAGAGGACAAGAGTCACCACTTTGCCCAGTTAGCGCTGACGGAGAAATCCAAAACTTCCAAGAAAACAGGAGCCAAGAGGATCCCAGAAGGGAAGAAAAGAAGACAGACATCTTTAACAGGTGTGTGAGACCTTGGTATTGCTCAGATTATCAAACCTGGTTCCAGCAGCTGCTTAGAAATTCTTTGGCAGGCCCATAAGCTGGTCTTGCTTTAAGAAAATGCAGCCCTTCAAAGAAGCATCTGAAAGAAAGAAAGCTATAAATCAATGGGTATGTGACCTGTTTTTCAAAGGTGCTGTGCCACAATCACCCTCCTGGCCCTCAAGGATCTGTTTAGTACTTGTCAATCAGAGCAATAAGATAATGACCACTTTTTGTGGGAGGATGGTTGGGATGGTTAGACGGGTTAGATGGGCAGTGTGAGAAAAGCAGTGGTGTTATTTCTCAAGCAGGAGCCCAACAGGTAAACAGGGTTGCCCGTCAGATGGGAGTTTTTGGTTTTTTGCTTGCTAATAGGTTTAGCCATATGCACACTTTCCTGAGTGCAATAAGGAACACTGTTCACCCACCCAAGCCTTAGGAGGAAGACCAGAAACTGGAGAAAGCAGCCAGTTCTCCTGCTAACTTTAGCTTGGATATTATAGTCGGTGAAGGCACCCAGGAAATTTAAGGACAGATCAGTCTTAAACTTGGCCAGGTGGCAGAAGGGACTAGGTTTTCAAATGCCTCTTACCAGGACTTGTTGCCAGATGTACAAAGGAATGAATTTCAGCACCCATAAAAGAGCTTTAGGTCCTCAGCATCTTGCATGCCAAGCTCTTCTGAAAATCTGGCCCCTCATTTTCTCTTTTCAACAGGAATTTGAGCTTGTTTGAAAAATCTAATCCCATAGATTAGATTTCCTTTGTCCTTTTGGGGATTTTGGTTTATCCAAGACTGAGGTTTTCAAGTCGTAGACTAAAGATTTTCTTTTGGGAATTTGATGCGAGACACCAGCTTGAAATTGCCTGAAAGATAATTGAAGCTAAGTTTACAGGAAACACTTTCTGAACAGTGATGTTGATCTCAGTAAGTCAAACAATAGAATAATTTGCTATTTGAGGGTATGAAACTTAATTGCTAGAGAGAGGTTCAGGAAGAGGTTGAAGATTAATGAAGAGTGGAACATAGTACACTAGAGTACAGAACAATGATATTTAATGAGTGCTCTTTTCTTCTCCAAAGCACTTTACAGCCATTAACTAATTAACAGTATAATTTACAGGTAGGAGTACAGAAGTGTAATTCAGAGCACAATGTTGTGATGGTTTGAGGGAACTGCTGTTCAATTGTAAATCTCTCACTAGGTGTGTGGGAGTAAATTATGCAGATATTTCTGGGGGATATTTTTCTTCCGTTTTGTTTTCCCCAGGCAAGAAACATTTCAACAGGGGATGTGGAAACCAAAATACCACGCTGCACGGTTTAACACTTTCCCACATATGTTTTTGTAAGAGAAAACACTTTAGTCTGACAACAGTGCCCTTCTCCCCAAGGAATCTGGGTCTATATGACGGGCCAGAAAAATTGTTTGCAGTTGTCTTTTTTGGTGAGGCTTGGAAATTGGTCCCTCTCTCACTCCTGCAGACACACACACATACAGCCTTCTTATTGCTAGCTGAACGATGCCTTAGAAGTTTCCCTCTAGCAGCAGAAAACTCTTCCTCTGGGCACGACTGAAGTAACTCAGTCAAAACTGAGATGGGGTGTTATGAGAAAGTGATACCTGCTGATACGGTCTGACCCTGTGCTTCTGCCCATTCGCTCAGCTTCTGCCGTCCCATAATGAAAGGTTAGTTTAGCACTGGGATCTGAGATTGGATCTGAACACAGCTATCTGCGTTCTCCTTTGGTCAACAAGAACGCTGTAATGCCTTACATTAAGATTCAACAATGTGCGTTTAATTTAGACTTTAAAAGACAGCTGTGGCCCATTAAATAAATATCAATATATTAAAAACCAGCCATGGGGTTTTGTGGATGTTGGCGCCTCTAGAGTGGAAGGAGCAGAGGTTTTCTTGCTGTATTTGACTCCTCAGACATGCAGAGAGCTAACCAGCACAAAAGTAGCTTTTCCCTTCTGTCTCCCACGCCTTTTATGTACACTGCTCCATCTCCATTCTGTCTTTTTCGTTGTGGTCCCAGTGTGGTTCTGCTCTGTTTTCTGGGAGAGCCTCAAGTTCAAAAAGCAGCTCAGCTACTGCCTATAAGTCTTGCTCACATTTTCCTTTTACCTTTTTTTTTAATTCACTAACCAGGGCTGGTGAACCATGCCAGCTCTACACTTCTTCTTTTCTAAACCTTTTGGCTTGTGTCAGTCTGATACACTTAGACCTTGGCTCTTCTGGGAGACATTCGTAAATCTCCTTTGCTAACGGTCAAGGTTGAGGAGGTTGTTAACAATCCTGTGTTTTCACCACCAGAACAGAAATCATTCCCTCCTAGGTCCCTGTGCCCAGGTTTTCCTACTGACAGGCTGCAGGCAGCATAGTGCTACTCAGTACATTACTTATGCCAGTGGAAGTGCTCTTTAGAGTCCTTCAGGCAAACCAGCCAATTTCTATGGTCTCTGTTTAGTGTCTTAGACGGAGGCTAGACCTTCTGAATACGACTCTGGGGAATCTGCATCCCACTGGCTATTAAGTGCCTCCATCAATTCTGAAACTGGGCTCAGCTGTGAGGCATGCAAGCATCTGAGCAGCTGGGCTCTGGCTGAAATTATTCATGGGCAGAAATGGTAATAACGACTATTTAAGTCTTTTCTGAGTTTCATCTACTGAGCATAATCCTTAATGCATTTCTTTTCTGAAAATAAAATGGAGGATAGCTATATAGAAGTCTTCTGAATAGGATAAATAAGGATTACATTTTGTAGTGTAAGCTTTTTTTTCTTGCTGCTACTCCTTTTCTCTGTTACTCAGCTGAGAGATTGTAGTGGGTTATAGTAATAGCAGGACTTGCTCTTCCACAGAGTTAGCTGTGTATGCTCCTGACGGGGAGAACACGCTCTCCTTGGGACCAAATCCTGCTCCAGAAGCTTAACTCAGAGCTAGCTCAGGTACTGCTGCAATCCATCACACAGTGCCATTGCAGACGTATCCTTAAGGAAGCTGGCAGCAGGAATCCCCTTGCACAAGCTTGGCTGTGAAAGCGTATCAGATTCCAGTCATCCTGCCAATATTTGGTACCAAAAATAATACAAGACTTTATGCTGCCAGTTTGACTCTATAGAAGGCTCAAGTTTAAACATTGTGAAGCCCACATCCTCAATTAGTTTAAGTTGGAATAGTTTCGGTAGTATGAATACAAATAATTTACACCAGGTAAACCCCATCAAATCTAAATGTAAATAAGCATCTAGCTTCTATTTCAGCAAATTTTCCCCTACTTACCTGAAAAGAGTAAGTATTTTTCAGTGCAAGGGTGGGAGGCAGGGAGATAAGAATAAATCGTTTGTTGTAATTCCAGTTCTGTAGTTAAGGGTGACTTACATTTGCACCTGAAACAAAGATTCAGCCACAAGAACATATGAAAAAATACAGGGTGTTCTTCCCTTGAGCTACAGTACTTACTCTCTGAGTGAAGAATGATTTATAATTCAGTGATAGTGCAAGGTGTTATGCAGTCCTCCCTGAGCGCACATTTGACCTAATAAGCAGAAATAAAGTGCCCCATAAATATAGTTCTTCTTGATGATATTTTACAGAGTATTTTTTGTTATTTTTAAGGAGGAAAAAATAACTGTTTCTGACTGAAAAGCACTGCAGCAGTAGATCTAAAAGTTGGAGTGAAATGTCACATTGCTCAGCTTGCGTAATAGGGTTGAAAGTCTTTTGATCTAAACTGGATAAAAGCCAACACATTTCCTTTGTTTTGCTTGGTATTACACAGCTTTATATGGAACATACTAAAGGTATTAGTTTTGTTCATTCACGAGCCTTAGAGGAGTCTAAATGACTTCTTTGACATGAAAACATGATTTGAGCGATTTCTTTGAAGCAGCCTTTATCAGTGTTGCAGTTGTAATTCTGTCTGTTTACATGTTGTTCTGTAGATTACTACTCAGCAAGGAAGCGAGTCAAGACAAATACGCAAGCTGCTGCAAAGAAGCCAACTTCTTGAAAGCAAGCACAGGATTATCCTGCACTAGAGAGGTTAGAAATATCTGCTGGGTTTCCTCAGCGTTCAAAAACTGGGTGTGCAGGCATCACATGGGACAACACACGGAGATGTATATTCATGACAGCAGCAGTGAAAAGTCACAACACAAAAAACTTGCGTTCGAATGGGGTCAGGCCAAATCAACTGGAATCGCTTTGATGAGAAATTACTAGCCTTAAAAACCACTGGTTAGCAAGTTTGGACACTACAGAATTTGGCTAAGGCTAGCAGTTTAATGTGCAGTAAAAAACATTGAACATGAGAAAGTGGTGAACACTTAAAACAGCTGTATACGTGTAATACTGTGCCTTGGACATGTCACTGTACAGTTGGGGCCTTTTATGTTGTTACATCTTTGCATATCCTCTTTTTTCCTTTAAGCAGGAATGACTTACTAAATTTCACCATCTCAACTTTACAGGTCTGACACACGAAAAATAATTCCCAGTTGCATCTGTGATTTTTTTCAGGTACAGAATTTTGTGCTTGCAACTATTCAGAGCATAAGTAACAGCACTTGGGTGCCAAAAGTGTGTATATTTCTGGGATGTAAATGGAGAAAGCTGAAATTATTTGGGAAAGTTTCCACTTACATCAGCAGCCATTTTAGCCCAATGTGTCTGCCTACCACAGAAGAATTTGGTAGTTCAAGTTGTTATGGGTAGAAATTTCCAGATATACTCTTGTATCTTTCAAGACATTCCTGTTATCACCTGGCAAAACTCCAGCTGTTATTTTCAGCTGTGCTATTCCATCTAGGTCTATGAGTTTGCACAGTGAAAATGAAGATAAAATTTGCTGTGCATTTGTCCACAGTATTTTAAAATGCCTGCTGCTTGTAAGAACATGCTACAAATGAGGGAGACTGTTTGGTTACCACTTGGTGATTTTTTTTCATACTAATAATGTTTCTGTAAGAAGAGAAAGGGCATTAATAACACTGAAATTTCTCTTCCTCTTGATGTTGCATGGACTGCTTTTTCTATGGCATTTGTTAACATATACTTTTCCATCACCTACTTTTTATTTCCCTTTTTCATTTCCCTGACTAGTCTGGATAATTGAGGTTTTACAGCACATAATAATCAGTGGGTAAAACAGAAAAAGTAACCTATAAAATGTACACTCTAAATTATACTGCTGCATATGGCTGTAAGATGCACGCAGTGTTTAATGAACACATTTGGAAAGAGCTCTGTAAATGTCAGCTTTTTTAGAACGTCATGCAATGATGGAACACTACTTTTCATCTCAAATGTAAACAAACCAAAGTTTCTCTTGGGTAGTAAAAATTACTGTGCACATGCGTGTGCGTGTCAGGTGTGCACACAAGAAGTGGATTAAGTGAGTAATACACCCTGCATTACATGCAACATCAGGATGGTTTAGTGCGTTTCTTTTTTTCTCACTAAAAGCTACAGCGATTAGACATAAATAATAGTTGGTTTGCCCCCAGATGGCAGAAAACAGTGATTTTAGTTTGTTTCTGTGTGCTGAGGTAAGGATCCTCAGCAAATGGCAGTCGGAGCCAGTTTCCAGGTGCATGCAAGAGAGTCACAAGATGAGATTTTCTCTCTTGAATTTTTGTTGTAGTGAGGAGCAAGTTTTGCTCCAGCTAATATCAAGGGAAGTTTTACCCAAGTGAAGCACGATTAAGGGTCAACCTGGCAACTGCTGCTAGTAGTGCATTCGGTGTGTTTGTGGCCAGGCCGTTCTGTTACAAGTGTTTCACCACGTTGAGATGTAGCATAAAGGTGTGCCATTGGGCTTTTGTGTGTTTGTTTTTATTTTTAAACTTCGCTTGTGATTAGAACAGGCAAAGCTATATTTTTTTGAGTGTGATGATTTTCTCTAATTCAGAAAAATTGCACAACTGTTTCTCCATGTGTTTGTGATTTTAAGTCAGACCAGTGACACTGTGCACCTTTTTGTTTTGTAGCAAGGTTACTTGCAGAATTACTTCCTGACCAGGATGACATGAGCAGTGCATATAAGCCTGTAAGTCTGCTATGCACAAGGTTATCGTGAAGCAGCAGAGTCTTTTTCTTCCAAGGGGAAAAGGAATGCTTGTCTTTATTAGGAGAAATAATGACTGTTGATGCACTGCTGTCCCAGAGAAACAAGAAAGGATCTTTTTTTTTTTTCCCCCACATCAATTCCATAATAGCTCACTGCTAAAGTGTACATTTAAAGGGAAATACCTGCTTCAAATGCTTAGTGATCAGGACCCATAATGTCCTAGGAATTCGTAAAACAGTTGTTGAAATTATCAGCAATGCGTTTTTTGGATATCAGGGCAGATATTGGCCTTACAGTGGAATGTCAATATATTCGGACTGAAAGGTAGAGACCCTGGTTGAAAATGAAGCCTGTCTGTGTTTATAGTGTTTATAGCATCTCAATTAGCTGTGACTGTGACCGTGAATTCAGTGCTAGGCTAGAAAAAGGTTTTCTGCCAATGAGAGAAGTTGATGTCTTTCTGCTTGCTGATTACATTTGTTAATGTTCTTTGAAATGACAGAATATTGGAAATACAGGTACACAGTTGCACAATAGAGAGGGGGCGGGGGGAAATGTTTTCATACCAGTGTTTGCAATTGGAAATTCTTATACTTGCAGCACAGGGCCTAATCCCCCCTGGTGTACACTATTATAGCTCCACTAATCTGTGGTGGAAATGCCGTGGTTTACACTACAGGAGAATGAGGCTGAGATGTTTTGCACTATTTCTTTTAGTTGTTTAAATCAACAAGGAGCTAACTATGTAAAGCCATTGCCTCCTTTCTACGTGCATGGGTTTTGGAAGATTTTTAAATAAATGCTTTCCGCTATTGGTTTTTTTTTGTGTGTGTGTATGACAGCCAAAAATAACAACAAACCCCTGATTAGTGTCTGAGCTTCATCGTCAACAGAGTAGATAAAGCATATCTGTCTTTATTTCATCACCACGCTGACGAAGAAACAGTGAAACATGTAATATTTCATTATTTTGTTCATCTTGTAAATTGCACTTTCTTGTTAAACACTATACATAATGGGATACATCAGTATGTAGCAAAGCTGTAATAATAGTATTTTCTTTTTTATATTATGTGGGTCTAGCACATTCCCATTCTTAAAATGAAGCAGCAGTGTGGCATAAACAGCGCCTTGGCCATACCAAGTCTAATTCTATACCAAAGCTGGTCAGGGCTTCTTTGCTGACCTTTTAGTTGGATCGGCTGCATGGGTGTATGGCCATCCATCAAGCCCCAAAGCAGCGCTCTCTCATAATGAGAGGCAAGGGGATGCATTCAGAAATGGAAAGAATCAGGGCATTAAGGAAATGGTAGCAGCACTGTTATAAGGTCTTACACAGCTGTGTAGGGTCTGCAGAGCAGAAGGGAGAACGCATCAGGAATCCATGACATATTGTAACCTCGGCATGCTGATAAAGGGGTACAATCACGTCTACCTGAGCCGCCCTCCTTCCCCTATTTTCAATATGAACTGCATGCGTGACTCAGGGCCATATAGTACTCAACAGCCACAACGTAGCTCCCACTGATAGCAAGGTGTGACTGGCATTTACATTTGGGAAATACGTATTTCAGATTTTTTCCATCTGAGATAAATGTGTCCCATGTGCAACACAACCTTAGCTGAAAATGGGACAGAGCAAGTCCCAGAACAGCCCTTGCAGTTGTTTTATGTTTTGTACAAACACGGAAATAATCTCTCAGGTATGGATCATTTCAATAAATTCCTTTCAGCAGCAACTGGAGAAGGTTGTTTCACTTGGGCAAGATAGCCAGGAAAAGAGATCCTCTGCATACTTTCAGTCTTTTTCAGGATGATACGAGTACAGCTTTCTTCTACTTAAAGAAACTCCTGTGCAAACTGTTGGTAAATACCCTTTTGTAGGATAGCATTGGTTTCCTGGAGAATTTGTTGCAGTAGGTACTTTATTATTCCGCTGTTATCTTTTGGATCTTTGTTAATAGGCTCTGGAGATGGGCCTTAATATCACAGAAGTGTTGGGCTGGGAGGAAACCTAGGAAATCACCTAGTGCATCCCCCTGCACTGTAGCAGAATCAGGACTGACTTATTATTGTGAACTGCTGTGGGAGATGATTTTTTCTGTTTGCTTGGCAAATCTAATGGGTGGCCTAGGTCAGCAAAGTTCCTCCAGAGATTCAGAGAGTCTTGTTACACATGATGCTTGCTTTCAGGTATTAATTTTCCTTTGCTTGTTTTGCTGTAATGCTGTAGATTCAGTTAAATTCCACATAAACAAGTTGGTGTGCTGAACCATTCAGTTGTTGGATGCAGTTATTTGCAATGTCATCAATAAAAGCTGTTGCATATACACATTTTAATAGCAAAAGACATATAATTGTCTTCTTTGCAGGCAAGTTTGTCTTGTTTTGTTTCTGCACTGCTCTGACCTGGACTCCCTGCACTGGTCCCCCGAATAGTTCCACTTTTTACAATTCATCACTTCTACACACAAAATGTTGGCACAGGCTATGGGGTAGTATAAGCTAAGCTGACCTACAGCCCAGAAAGTGTGTTTCTGCAGTGGATATTTCATGGTTTCCCACTGAGGTGTCGCAAACCATATAGGAGGAAACACTTTTTTTTTTTCTTTCTTCATCTTCTGAGATTTTTTTTCGCTTAGGAAGTGCTGCCTCTTTTACTTTCAGCAATCTGTTCCCTTGGCAAGAAATATGACTATCAGGTGTTTAAAATTAAAGTTGTTAAAATCAAATTTGCAAAGGCAGGAGTGTTTGCCCCAGTGTCCTGGACACAGTCCAGCTTTTGTAATTACGTCTCGCCTAACTAAATCCTTCTTGCAGCTTCATGGCATTCTTCCTGTCCTGCTGAAATCTGCTATGGAGAGCTGCTGTGACATGACGTGTTAAACATCTGCTGTGTTTTTGCCCAGAAGTGGCCGCACTTCAATAGCAGATGAAGTGATTTATGGTACGTGGCACGCATACACACAGATTTTTATTACAATGACTCCTACTGAACTATAGGAGTTACTTAGGAGCAGCACTTCTGAAAAAATCATCTCAGTAACTAAATATGGATTTAAAGGCTTCACTCTAGGCCCCTCTTTCAGATAATCTTTTCCCAACCCATCGTTTCTCTTATAAGGAGGTGCTGAGAAGTGGCAGATGCATGTGATCAGCGGTGTTTATAGGACAATAACCTTCACTCTGCCCATTAATCCCCTCCATAAATACAATGTACATTCCAGAGCATTTAGCTGCTCCAGCCATCAGCGGATAAAAACAACACGTGTGCACCTGCTAAATAAATATTTTCCCCAACTTTGTACCAACGTGACATTTCTTCCTTGCAATTACGCTGGCAAGAGGCCAAAGACAGTAGTTCATCCTGCAATGCTGATTGGCCAAGATAAACTTGCAAGGAGAGAGGACTACGCGGCAAGCGTTTTTTGGCACCAGCTGGGGACCCCTAGTGGTCCATGAAACTTCAGAAGATCATCCACCTACCTATTAGCATTTTTGAAAATAAAAAGCCATATGTATTCTCACACCATAGCAGCAAGGAGACAAAATGGAGAAAATAGGAATAGATGGATGTGTCTGGTGTTTAGCTGCTGTAAGTGAAACCATTGTAGCAGCAGCAATATAATTGGTCTGAGATTCTTTCTCCTAAAAAGTTTGGTGGTCCTTGGCTTAAAGTAAGTGGAGAAACACTCTCGTGATCCCATTGGAAAAGGAAAACTCATAGGATCCAGGTGATACATAGCACTTGCTTCTGATTTTAAAGAGTCGAGCAATTTTACACATCAAAATCATAACATTATACTGAGCAGAAAAACTTTATTATGGATATTTTTAAATCCCTATCTCAGATATGTCCCTGGAGCTGGAGTCATGCCAGTAAGTGTGTGATGAATGAGATCTCTTTAATACTCTGCGATATGAAAACTCCAGTTATTACTGTTTTGGATCATCTGCATCCTGCATTTGGTTACATGGACTAATAGAGACCACGTGTCCCTCTTCTTTCCAATATGTGTATGTGTATCTGTGTGCATGTCTGTTTTCACAGACAAAGTACACCCAAATGCATGTTAATAAAATGTTCATACCCAGAAATGGCCAACCTTTCTGACCTTACAAGCCACATATTAAATTCTTCATGCAGCCAGGAACCGCAAGATACGTATGCTGGCGTGTCGAGGGAAGTGGGGAACTAGGAATGAATGGAAAAGGACGGCAACTCCCCTTTGATTCCATCAGCCTGTTGTAGCACAGGGCTGGGCTGGGTCCCCGAGTAGCACAGCTGCAGTGAAATTGTCCTTTTCTTAAACCACAGGAAGGTTACCAGAATACCCACCTCCATCATCAGCTAGCCAGAGCCTTAGCAACAGCGGATGGAGCAGACACCTTTTTGCAAGGCTGCCCAAGGGGAGCAGACATGCCAAGCCATGCTGGCTCGTCCAGCTGCGGCCGAGAAGGGGCTGGGGGCTGTGGTGGCCGTGTCACTGCAAAAGGGTGAGGAAGAAGCAGCGTGCCTCACCCTGCCTCTGATGGCAAGGGGGGCTTGGGAGCTGTAAATCAAGTGCAGTGGAGCTAAGTAGGCTTTAGAGCACAGCTACGTCAAGCTACAGCTCCCCCTTATACCAATACACCTTTTGCTGAGATACTGCAATATTTGGCTTTAAAGGCAGCCAAGCAGTACAGCATATTTCTTCATTCAGATTAAAAGCATTGTTTGAATTCTTGTGGCTAGACAATTTGTCTTGTCCTTTAAAAAAAAAAGAAGAAGAAGAAGCCATACCAAATATGAAGCAGCATAAAGAGGCTTGGATGCAGGACTGAGAGACTGCAGGGAATTTTTAGCTTGCCTGCTGCAAATCAAGATGAGCCTTCTTACCTTTCCACAATCTTCCTCCCTTTGTTATTTGTGGTTACCATGAAATCTTATTCTAAGAATCTCTCAGATGTTAGAATTAGATAACATCTCTGGAAAAATGGTGCCAGTCTGGATAAACAAAACCACACAAATAATATTTCATGTTACAATACCTCTCATCCAGGAATACTCCAGGGAAGATCATGTATAAAAACACATGTATTATTTAATAAATAATAAAATATTAATGCATATATTATTCTTTATTATGTATACATATGCATATAACTATGTATGAATGTACAGACATGCATGGGTATTTGCATCTTACATGCAAGGACTTTTTTGCCTGACACAAAGCAATCCTGTTCCAGGGATGAACCAGAGCAGCAGCTGGGTGACACGTAACATGTCCATTGCCTTTTGTCTAGCAAAGACATGACACGAAGCTCTTCCTGCAAGAGGGACCTCACACCAAAAAGCCACCCAATGTCAACTGCAACAACACTCCTCCCATGACTGTCACACCCCAAGCAGTGGAGCAGGGGCTAGGTAGAATTCAATGTCCAGTACATGTTCGTGGGCACAAGAATGTCCAAATTAAAAAATGGAGGAAGGCACTTGTCTACAGCCACAGCAATGTCAGTCTGACGAGTGCAGAGGAGGCTTTGCCATGAATCCCTGAACTCCACATGTTCACCCAGCCATGCACTTGCCATGGTGTCAAAAAGAAGACTGAAACATGATTTTCTTGATGCCACATTATTTACTGATTCCATGTAAGCCTGTAACTATTCTGATGTAGTTTGACAAGGGAAGAAACCATCATTTGGATTACTCCTTTCATCAGCAGCCTGATTTACAAAGGAGGTCCACCCTAATGGCTCAATATTATACACATAAACTTGGTCATCTTACAGGTAGATGCATCCATGCACCCACTGAACTTATTTAATAACATCAGCTGTGTAAAATGCAGCTCTTACTCATGCGATTTTTCAGTCCCTGCCGACTCCGGCAGCGTGACAAGTGAGGACTACTGCTCTGCAGCGCCACAGAATCCGACAGCAGCTTTGCAATTCCAGATGCCACAATGTGCTTCAACCCACTTCCAGCTTTTTTTTTTTAACTGCTCTTCTTAGGGAACAATAAGGAGATCGTCTGTTAGTTTTGTGAAAATGAGCATCTGATCAGTGTCTGAAAAGGAGGAAGTGACAAAGAACCCAAGGTCTTGTTCTCATGGAGCAGACCTTTGCAATGAGTATTTTGGTTCATCTTCCTCACAAAAAAAAAAAAAGAAAGAAAGAAAACATCAAACTCAGGGTTTCATGCTAAGTGCCAATGAGCAGACAGCTCTGCTTTGCATATTTGTACATGAGTCCAGCCCAGCAAAAAGAGGAAAAAAAAAAAAGACTACTGAAGATGCTGAAAAAAAAAATCAGTGCATGGAAAGGGGCTTAATACATTCACAATGTTATTTAGCTCTAACAAAGAGCAGCAACCCCAGATGACCTTCTGGCTCCTGTCTCCACCCAAGTTCCTGGCCTCTGTTCAACGTCCTGGCAAAAGTTGCAGACATCCGCAACGCAATGCCAAGTAGCTGTTTTGTCTGTAGATATGTAATAGAGATTAGACGAGTGGTGGTGGGGAGCTGCTACACATAAAACAGCACCTCCAAACACAGAGCTGGCATCACATTCCCGTCCACGAGCCCTCTCTCAGTGGTGCCAGGCACCTCCCCGAAGGCTTCAGTGGCTCAGCAAGAGCCAAAAATGTCCACGGCTGCAGCTCATGGGTAATGCCTCCCCTCCCAGCCCCCTCCCGCGTCAGGGCCCAGGCGAGGCTTTCATGTCAATGATTAACTCCACGCGATGGGGCTCCAGCACCCGTGCGAGGGGTGGATGGAGTGCAGGGCCCATGACATCATGCCTAGCTGATGTGCTCGGTCATGGATCACTGATTCGCCTCCCAGTGCAAGCGAGCGGAGCTGGCACTTGAATGGAAACGGGAACGTAACTGCGCACATGGCTTGTTAACACCTCCCGCGTGGGGTCGGTCTCACAGAGACGCCTGAACCGTGCCCATAATGGAAACGGCTTTTGTTTTCCCATAGTAGGCTTTAAAAGAAAATCTAGTTTTAACTTGAAATACCTTTTTCCTCCCTTTTTCCACTGGAGACAGGAAACAGTTCTTTCATGTGTTCAGAAATACAAATTATGATTGGCAGGACATTAGAGTGCAGAAAAACAGCTTTTGGAAAAAGATCCTGGAGGAGCGAGCGAGGCATATTAAAGGTTAGGACCTGCACCTATCCGGCCAAGCTGTTTGAGTCACACACACCCAGCTCTCAGGGATTTGTTTGTATTTTCGTCATAGAACTGGCTAGACCTGCAATTTAAGTAAAATGCAGACTGGGAAGGGGGAAAATGCTGGGCTTTCCTTCTTCCTCTTTCTCCTCCTCCTCCTCCTTCTCTCTCCTCCTTCTTTCTCCTCCTTCTCCTTCTCCTCACTTATGTATTAAGTATAAAGAAAGCAGGAAATATAAAGCATTTTGCTTCAACATGTGTTAATTATTACCATCTATACTTTTACCAAGACTAGTATGACTGAGGAATGAGTGCAAAGGAAGCTGTTCTAAAATAACATGTTAATTCTGTATAATGTAATGTGTACACTTGTAGTGTTTTATATAATATGTAATAATTATGTAATATGTTATTAAATTCTTATTGTGCTAATATTTTGGGTGAATAGCAGGCTGCCATGAGAAATCAGGCAAGAGAATATGAGGTCTCTGTTAAATACACAGATTCAGTAAACACTTTGGGTCTGTTAGGAGAGACAGCCCCGGCTGCCTGCCATGAGGCTTTGTTTCCCTTCCTAGCCAAGTTACAAGACTTGTCACACAGAGCTGTCACTGAGAAGCAGATGAGCCATAAGACAGAAATGTTTTAAAGAATTATTTTTTTCCTCTCAGAAAGGGGCTCCACTGCTGATATCTGGCACTGCCCTTTCCCTGTTTCTGCTCGCCCTCCGTCCCCTTGCCTGGCCAGGTCTGCAAGCCCTCGCTGCTCTCGCTGCCCCATGCTCCGTTCCTCCACCCCTGCAGCAGGTTGGGATTAGTCTGGCAGCGCAGCTTCATGTGGGAGGATGCTGCATGTATACATTCCCTCTGGGACTAATTAACCACGGTCAACATTGCTTGATCCTTAGACGGGAAACCATCAAGAAAAACACAAGCACTACAGAAAGCAGTGCTGGTAACTCAGTATGCGGGAAATCATCTCTGAGTCAGAGATGAACCAAATCCTCTGCATAGCAGTATTCAAGCAAGAGCCACTTTATTCAAGCATCACCACCCTCAGGTGCTCCTCCAGAACCAGACGCTCCCCCATCTTCCTCTCCACTTGCACCGGATAGGCACGTGGGGGGCCAGTTGAGCAGACTGACTGCAACGTGGACAGATTACTGAGTGTTGTCACAGGTGGGCACAGCAGGGGTGAGGTGATGTGAGGAGCAAGCAAGTGCAATTCCAGTTTTTTCCACAGCAAACCAGCACTTGATAGTATGTACGGGGAAAAGCTACTCACTTGACTTTTGCTACTTGAGAGTGACTTCCAGCCTATCCCAAATAATTTGGCAAAGACAGAAAACAGGTATTCTAACAGGCATGCTCAGTTGCACTTTTCACAGAAACAGGCTTTTGAAATTGAGCAATTGGTGTGCTCGACCCTCATCTGCTGAACTTCTGTCTGGGGCGGTATCCACCAACGTACCCCATGCTGTGCAGCAGGAGAGCAGCGACAGCCTCTCTGCGTTTGCCCCAGAGTTCACAGTACTGTAATTTACAGAAAGGTGATCTCTATCCAGTTTGTAAGACAATTCTGAATCCTTTGAGAAGGAGGATGTCGATAAATGATTTCTATCCCACAATTGTAATTCCTCTCCTCCACATTTTTTTCTCCAGTGCCCTGTACACTTGAAAACCCTTTTTCCTTTTCTCTTCTGAGCATGGATTGCCTGACTTTTTAAAACTAATAATGGAAATAACAAATGCATGCTGGAGACTTGAAGAGAACTCTGCCTGAGAGCACCGATATGTTGTGAAGATGAGAGGGTGAGAGAAGAGACCTTTGGCTGTGATGAGACCCAGATGTCCCATTCTGGATGTGTCCAGCAAAGTTACTATGTCAAGTCTTTGTTTAAATTGGGTCCCACTACACAAATATGTTTATTAGCATAACAAAGTTGTGATGGCCAAGCAAAGGAAAAAAATGACTTTCCTAATGGAAATGAATTGTATAGCATAACCTGGTAGTACATAGGACTCTGTCATGGTATTTAATGTCTCTCCCCACACTGAGAGACACAGGCGCCAGTAGGTCTGTAGAACCATTGGTAGACAGCCAGGGCATACCATTTAATGGAAGGACATCATTAAATATGCCTTTATTTTTATTGCTTTGTAATATTATTATGCAGCTGAAATAAATCACAAGTTGTTTTTAGTGGGATTCAGTCACAAGCCACAAAAGCAATGAGCTAGGGGGCTAGCTTCTCAATCTCCCTGTAAGCAACCTTCTGTTCTTGCTGCAAACAGCAAAACTTGTGCATAAGCGTCAGCCCAGGGTCTTTTGCTCTTTCAGTATTTATTAAATGCACTAATAAATAAGTGCAGCTTCTTGAACTCCCAAGACCAAGTTCTAGGTTCCTGCAGCCCAAGTCTGCAGGCAGACATGGGTTGTAGAGCCCCTGGACCAAACTGGATGGCTCCATACTGATCCTGCATCACCACCTCACTGGCCCAGGGCTAATATGCACCAAAGGAGGAATGGAAGAAGCCTGGTGGAGGCCAAGGGGGTTTTAGCTATCTTGCAGGGCTTCTGCATGGCTCCAATCTTCCCTCTGAAATCAGGAAGGTCCAGAGGTGCTGCAGACTCACCTACCTGGTTAGCTGCAGTACAGCAGCTGGAAGAACTGGAGAGGGAATTTGGCTCAGCTTCCCGCAACCAGATGGCCAAAATGTGAAGTTTTCAGGCATGCAGATGAGAAATTAAAAAGGAGATATAAAAACCTGTGCTTGGATCTTCGCCAAAGTGTGACAAAATATCTCAGGGTAGAGGATCTGTCATAGGAACCCACTCCTCGCTTTCGTACCTCAGAGAGGATGCAGGGTATTTTTTGTCTTTAAATAGGATAGACACTTAAAGCTTTGCTACACAGTCTCATTTTCTTATCTCTTACATAGGTGAGAGGTTAACTTTGTGGTACAAAGCATTCTGTAGGGAAAAAAAAATGCCACTGAGAAGTTATTACCCATTGTGTGCTGATGTTAGCTTCACACATTTTTTGTTTACTTTGCTCCCAGTCCTCTCTGAAAGTGCTGCTAGGTGTGCAAGTTCTCCCTTGAACATTTCTTTTCCTTTTTCTTAATTTAGATGTGCACAGATGATTTCACAGGGAGGAAGAATGGCAGGCCATGATTTAGAGTACTGCTGAAATACTGTCATTACTTGTGTTAAACAACCATTAGCTCTTCCTTGTCATCTTTAAGATGCCTTTTTATTTCTTTTTGTCAGGTAAATGTTAACAGGAGGTTTATCATTAATCACCTTTGGGTTTTTATATGAGGTTGTACTATTCATGTGAACAGCGTGTGTTGCAAGACTCCTTTGTTCACAGTTTAGATACAAGTTATTCAGATCTTGAGTTTTGGCTAAAGCATATCCAAACCAAAATAGATAGAGTCTGTCTCAAAATGGAACCTCGAAAGGCTTCAGCTTAGGTCCGGTTAAGATGCAAGTATCACCTACTTAGATGCTGAAATGTGTGCAGACCAGAGAGGTTAGTTACCATGCTTCAGGGTCAAGAAGAAACATTAACAGCATCAAGTTGAATCATAGAATCAGAATCATTTAGATTGGAAAAGACCTCTAAGATCATCAAGTCCAACTGTTAACCTAGCACTGCCAAGTCTACCACTAAACCATGTCCCTAAGTACCATATCTGCAGGTCTTTTAAATACCTCCAGGGATGGTGACTCAACCGCTTCCCTGGGCAGCCTGTTCCAATGCTTCACAACCCTTTCAGTGAAGAAATTGTTCCTAATATCCAGCCTAAACTTCCCCTGGTGCAACTTGAGGCCATTTTCTCTTGTCCTTTTGCTTGTTGCATGGGAGAATAGACTGACCCCCACCTCGTTACAACCTCCTTTGAGGTAGCTGTACAGAGCAATAAGGTCTCCCCTGAGCCTCCTTTTCTCCAGGCTAAAAAAAACCAGTTCCCTCAGCTGCTCCTCATAACACTTGTTCTCCAGACCCTTCACCAGCTTCATTGCCCTTCTTTGGACATGCTCCAGCACATCAATGTCCTTCTTGTAGTGAGAGGTCCAAAACTGAAGACAGTATTCGAGTTGTGGCCTCACCAGAGCCAAGTACAGGGGGACAATCACTTCCCTAGTCCTGCTGGCCACACTATTTCTGATACAAGCCAGGATGCTGTTGGCCTTCTTGGCCACCTGAGCACACTGCTGTCTCATATTCAGCTGGCTATCGACCAGTACCCCCAGGTCCCTTTCTGCCGGGCAGCCTTCCAGCCACTCTTCCCCCAGCCTGTAGCGTTGCATGGGGTTGTTGTGCCCCAAGTGCAGGACCCGGCACTTAGCTTTGTTGAACCTCATACAGTTGGCCTCGGCCCATCAATCCAGCCTATCCAGATCCCTCTGTAGAGCCTTCCTACCTTCAAGCAGATCAACGCTCCCACCTAATTTGGTGTCATCTGCAAACTTACTGAAGGTGCACTCGATCCCCTTGTCCAGATCATTGATCAAGACATTAAAGAGAACTGGCCCCAGTACTGAGCCCTGGGGGACACCACTAGTGTCCGGCCTCCAGCTGGATTTAACTCCATTCACCACGACTCTTTGGGCCTGGCCACCCAGCCAGTTTTTTACCCAGCGAAGCATACACCCATCCAACCCATAAGCAGCCAGTTTCTCCAGGAGAATACTGTGGGAAACAGTGTCAAAAGACTTACTGAAGTCTAGGTAGACAACATCCACAGCCTTTCCCTCATCCACTGAGTGTGTCACCTTGTCATAGAAGGGGATCAAGTTAGTCAAGCAGGACCTGCCTTTCAGCAACCCATGCTGACTGGGCCTGATCACCTGGTGGTCCTGTATGTGCCACATGATGGCACTCAAGATGATCTGCTCCATGAGCTTCCCTGGCACCAAAGTCAGACTGACGGGCCTATAGTTCCCCAGGTCCTCCTTCTGGCCCTTCTTGTAGATGGGTGTCACATGTGCTAGCTGCCAGTCAACTGGGACCTCCCCTGGTAGCCAGGACTGCTGATAAATGATGGAAAGTGTCTTGGTGAGCACTTCTGCCAGCTCCCTCAGTAACCTTGGGTGGATCCCATCTGGCCCCATCGACCTGTGTGCATCTAAGCAGTGTAGCAGGTCACTGACTATTTCTTCATGGATTATGAGGGCTTCATTCTGCTCCCCATCCCTGTCTACCAGCTCAGGGGGCTGGGTACCCAGAGAACAACTGGTCTTGCTGCTAAAGACTGAGGCATTAAAGAAGGCATTAAGTACCTCAGCCTTATCCTCATCTCTTGTCACTGTGTTTCCCCCTACATCCAATAAAGGATGGAGATTCTCCTTAGTCCTCCTTTTGTTGCTAATGTATTTATTGAAGCATTTTTTATTGTCTTTAACGGCAGTAGCCAGACTGAGCTTCAGTTGGGCCTTGGCCCTTCTAATTTTCTCCCTGCATAGACTCACAACGTCTTCGTAGTCCTCCTGAGTGGCCTACCCCTTCTTCCAAAGGTCATAAACTCTCTTTTTCTTCCTGAGTTCTACACAAAGCTCGCTGTTCAGCCAGGCCAGTCTTCTTCCCCACCAGCTCATCTTTCAGGCTGTGGGGATGGTCTGCTCCTGCGCCTTTAAGATTCCCTTCTTGAAGAGTGTCCAGCCTTCCTGGGCTCCTTTGCCCTTCAGGACTGCCTCCCAAGGGACTGTCAACCAGTCTCCTAAACAGGCCAAAGTCTGCCCTCCAGAAGCCCAAGGTGGCAGTTCTGCTAACCACCCTCCTTACCTTTCCAAGAATCAAAGCTGAGAATATCCTTTAATTCTTCCACTGCGGAAGCTCAAAAAATCCCCACAGCCTGTTCTTTTCTGCAATACAGTTGTGTTTCAGTCAAGCTTATTCTTACTGTGACAAGGAGAAAGATATGGGCTTAAAAGTAAATCTGATCTGATCCACAAACATCAGAGAGGAGATGAATGACCACTGTTCTAAAATTCCCACCAATACATTGACACCCCTGTGAAAAGCACTTCTGTTTGTGATCTGAAAGAAACTGGAAGAGGAGCTCTGCTATTTTGTTATCAAAGACTGCTTAATATCTTGATTCCTACAGAAGTAGGTCCCCACTGACTTCCATAAGACCAGGATTTCTCTGTCAGCAACACAGAACTCAGGTTCTCTGTGCAGGTATAAGCAGCAGCAACAACAGCAGAATAGGCAGAATCTGCTCAGGAGATTTTCTTTCCGAAAACAAAGAGGCGTTGCAGAAGAGATGCCTCTGAGCAGCATGTGAAAAAGAGGCAGTAAATCCAGGCCCAGTTGCTGACTGGTTCTGCTACAGATCTCCCAGCAGACTCAAGGCCAGTCCTCTCATCTCAGCATGCTTCAGATTACATCTCTAAGATAAATCATTTGTACAGTCATCACCAGAGGAAGCTGTGAAGTGGAAGGAGGAGAGCTGGGGTGCACTCGCAACCACTCCAGCAGCTCACAGGCATCAACACTATGAGAGAGCCTTCAAAAGGACGGGTCTGTAGACAGAAATACTCAGCATCACCTGCCAGCATTGATTTCATAAATAGGTTTGGGGAGGAGGAAGGTTTCTCCTGCATTTCTGATGATCCTTCAGCTCCTTTTCCTGAACTTGAGGAATGCCTCCTTACCACATCTTCTTTACATCCCCCTGCTATGTACACACACACACACACACACACACACACACACACACACACACAGACTTCTTATTTGCATATGGGACTTGGGTTACAGAGGGATTCTGTTCATAAACCTAGCCGGACCTGTGCTCCCAGGCCTGTCTCTTCAGAACACTAACTCCCCCCTCCCTCTTTTGCTATGTCTGCCAGTGGAAAAAATTAGCAAACCCTACTTACAAATATTTTTGCCTCTTGGCCCTATGCCTAATGCTGTGCTGTTAAGGCTGTCGTTGTTCCACTAAACAATTGCCAAATGTTTTTGCATGCATGCATTGGCTTGCTTTTGAGTTCAGATATTCCATCAACTGCTGCCCATTGCTTCATTCAAGGTGAATGCTCTAGCCTTCAAGCTTGTCAGAAAATTTTCCCTTTACTACACCACTAAAATATACTCTCCAAGCAGCACTGGTAAAGTTCCTCCACTAACACATTTTCCTGCAAACAGTTTTTCTGTCCCAGCGTCACCCTTCATCATAGAAAATGCTCTGCTCACTTTGGAGCACTGTTCCCCTAAGCCTTGCACCTACATCAGATGAGATCAAGGAGGCTGTAGCAACAGAAAGTGAGACCTCAGTGGAATTTGGGTACCCAATTCCAAAAACAGTGTCCTGGAAAAACCTCTTGTCAGTTGGACCTTGATCCTGGAGACAAGCAATCTCCATTTCTGCATGCCCAAAGATGTCTGAGCAGCTTAGTGTCTAAGCCAAGTTACAATCAAGGAACAAAATATTTCTCCTCCTCTTTTCCCTGAGGCTCTTGACCTGATAACCATTCTCAGAGCACATTTTCAGGATTCTCTTCCTTCCAAAAGGCCTTGGCGGCCAACAATTTCTGTTAAAGTATAGAATGAAGAAATGGTCCATGTTCACCTTCCTGCCTTCTTACTCTTTCTTTACACCCCTGTAGAGCAGTGGCCAAGAAAGGCAGGCTCCCACTTTCCTTCTCTCCATCTGCAGGGACTCAGTCTCCTGGGATGCCCTTAAGGAGCATCCGTCATCCAGCTGGGGACCAGACATCCAGCTAGCCTCATTCCTTGTCAGTCCTGCTGAACCTGGGCCAGCAAGACTCAAATGACTATGGTATGTATGCCCTGTTTGAAGGATCAATGCTATAATGAATTATTTCTTTCTGCCTTTTCTTGTTAGTGCAGAAAACTCTCAGGTCTACTCTGTGCCTGTACAGGCCATTTTGATTAGGGATTGACACATTATTGTCTTGTAAGCAAATAGCAAGAACAATGGTAATGCTACATGCACTGACACACACCATCAACATACATGTATAATTACTCAGCCCATGGGGTGTCTTCAGCTTTGTGTTGTATATCAGTTTGGTACTCAGACAAAATACAGACTATATGCATAAATTATACCAAAACTAGCAAAAGAAATAGAAAGAACAAAAGAACAAAAGAACTAAAGAAAAAACGAAAGAAAGAAAGAAAAAGAAAGAAAGAAAGAGAAAGAAAGAAAGAGAAAGAAAAAAATTTCACAGATGATTAGTCACTGCTTTATTCTGTGTAAGTACATTCATGCTTCTGTGTGTGGTGTTTTGTCCCATAAGTATGGGCAATACAGTTTACTAGTGTTTCAACAGCAGCTGAAACAGCCAGTGATAAATGGATGTTGAAGAGCAGTCAAAGAAAGCAAGTTTCATATCTGTAATTGCAAATGGTAGCATGGGAAAAGTGATTCTGAGACAAAAAAAAGAAAGATTTATGTCTCTAATGAAAACAGCTCCAATGTCAAACACAGCATAACTTCCCAGACAAGATTAAAGTACAAGAATTATCTCCAGAAATTACTCAGTGAAAAAAATCTGAATAACAAATGCATTTCAGAAAATTGCTAGGTTGGTTTGCAAATAGGAAAGAAGGAAGACATAAAAGATTTATTAATTATTATGATTCATCCAGCTAGCTTTACTAGCAATGCAAGACAATAAATTAAAGCACAGCCAAGATTTCCTGCATACTATTTGGCCAGTGAACATTCATCCTGGCCTGAGGCACTGCTGTTTTCAGTCCAGTCCTACCAAGCTAAACATGTTTCTAGGATCATGAAGTGCAAACACACAAAATCCAGGTGGTCTTCAAGAGGATCATTCCAGCACTTGGTTTCTTGTTTCTGCAGTTGAAAACTCATGGTGTAGCAGATGTGACTGCAGACATATAAAAGCCTGTCTATGTAGCCTAACCTAGCTAGTTTATGGTCAGCCCCAACCTGAAGGTGAGCCGTGCAGCTTTTAGTTCAAGTGCAATATTTGAAGGCCCACTGTGCTGCTATTACTCCCTTTGCAATCACACACCAAAGCCCAACGTCTGTCCCTTCCCTGCTCTTGTTGCTTAGGCTGGCACATGCTGAAATCACAGCTTTTCCTTTGCAGTGTAAACATGTCTAATATCATTGTCGCCTTTTTGGCCCTCCAGTTTGTCATCACGTCCACCTATACTGATTTAACCTTTACATCTGCCCTTGTGAGGGAGGAGGCAAGTTAAAATATACTCCTCCTTCTCTTCGGCTTTTCAGTCAAAACGAACACTAACCATCAATCGCACTTATCTAGATAAAGATTTGCCTTTTGGGTTTGGAAGAGGATAGTTTTTCTCCTGAATGAACTCCTTCATTCTTGCTTGTCAGACACTAATGTGAATACTCATCTTGACCAGAAGAATAACAAATCTTGTTGTCCAGGTGCAAATACACCCAGCGGGAAGATTGCAACATGAGCAACTAAACCAGATTCTTCCCATGCTGGGCACTTCCTAACTGCCCACTTGATGAACGCTCATGCTGGGACAGGCTGTGAAAAGGAAGTCTGGAGACAGAGCCGTGAGGTCTATTGAGCATCTCGGTCTTGACCTTCCTGTCTATCTGTTCAAACTCTGCTCTAGGACTGTGTCTCTTACTGATTAATGACAACTTAAGAAATGAGTTTTTGATCTTTAGGTTTACAGTAAGAAAGTTTATAATGTTGCCAGAGTACGTGGTACTACATTGGAATAAGACAAGATTGAAACTCTGCTTCAGAGTCTCCAGAGCACAGAGCCACCCAGAGCCTCTCTTTATTTCATTTACAGATCACGCAACAAAACCCTAAAGTTACAAGTACGGAGAACATTTTCAGAATACATGCGAAGTCTGCTTGGGTCTTATGTACCCGCTGTGAAAGAAACACATTCATTCTTAGCAGGGATTAGAGTCAAACCTTTTTCTGTAGCCAACTCTCTTAGCCTGGCCTGAGCAGCCCCACTGTGACCAACTGCCCTTAATTAATGAAAAGGAAGCAGGCAGATATCCACTCTGCCAGCTCAATCATTGTCTCCCTTTTATTGGTGCTGCCAGACCCTACACACATCTCGGGCCAAATCTCCGTCATACCCGAGAAGTGGAATTTAACCTTCCTGGTGACCTAATCATGGCATCATCACAAATGAGGTCTTATAACTTAGTGCCGTAGGGCACTAAAGCCAAACAGCCAGCTTATCCTTTGTGTTGCATTTCTTAATAAAAATGACACTGGTTTAATTGTCCTCACTGGAAATGGAGGTGACTTAATGTCTTAAGAACTGGGTAAAGCTCTGTAACATCTATCCAGCTCCATTCAAACGCTCTTCCTAACACATTGGGATAAAGAGGACTGTGCTGGAAGCAGTTCAGTCTAGACCAGCAGAACAACTATTAAATATCACCAGCTATGAAAAACCCATCAGTATTGAATCCCCTGCTCCATCCTTGCTGCATCCTCATGCTTCCTGGACCCAGGTTCTGCAGTTGAGGTCTCCCTTTCCAAATCCCTTAGGTTACCACCAAGAAAGCTGCCACCCACGCTCCCCAGAACCAACGTCCTTTGTATTTCATGAGGAACATGCCTCACCTCTATTTATTCAGGCTGAGGTAGAGCCCAGAGAATGAAATCAGGCTAGGTGCTGTCAGTACATGGCCCAAGGGAGCCTGCCCAGCACAGCTTGCAATGTGATAACAGAAGGCAAACAAAGACAGATGGGCTGTGTACTGGCAGCGTCTAAGGTGCAAGTCAGTGCTGCTTTTAAGTAAAGAACTCTCATCTTCCCCCTCCCTCACAGAAAAGCTTTGTCCAAGAGTCTTCTGCAGCTGTTTTCAACAACCTCATGAGAGACATCCCCCCGCCTTGTCCTTTTATAGCCTTCTCTTTATTTTTAATTCTTTTAAACATGGCCCCAAACCCTGTTATTACTTAAAAAACAAAACAAAACAACAACAACAAAAACACAAGCGGGTTGTAAGTAAATGACATAAAATTCATTTCCTTTGCAGAAGGGAAGGGGGGAAGTCTGGAGAATCTGCCCACAACTTAAGCATCATTCTTGTGGTCTGTGATGTTGCTACCACCCTTTCACGACATCTCTTTTTTAGGCATAAATCAATCCCAACTCTCCATTATCCTCCATGCATGCATCATATAGAGGCCAAAAAGACAGACAGTCACTGGCTAGGAACAATTACTATTAAAGATTTTTCCTCAGCCAGTCCAGATCACATGGTAGCTGTGTACATGAGCCTCTATCATCAACTGTTAGCTCACTGTGAAATGAGGTGACCACATGATGTGCTCCGTCCAGCTACACTTCAGCCATGCAGCTCAGCATCGAAGCAGGATTGTGGAGTGCATGGGGTACTTTGGCATATAAACCACTTCATACCAAATGCAGCTTTAAAAAGTTCAAGAGAAATAAAAAGGATACAAACAGCTATGAGTGAGGCACTAAATCAGCCAGTTCTGGACTCCTTTTTCAACATTTTTGCAATGTGGCTTCTGAAACAAAAGAATTAGTATTGAGTTAGCACAAGTGGAAAACTTATTCTTTGGAAAAAAAAAAAGAGGAGGGAGCTGTGTGGGCAAGACTCTTTTTAGAAAACCTTTTTATTTTTTTCCTTAATTGAGGAATTGAAAAAATAAACTTCTAGGGGCTGGCAAATTTTGGTCAAAACATTTCAATAGCCAAAGTGCAAAAATTCTGGCTTTTATTTGTTCTCCAGATTACAATACCCTCTGAAAAATGTCAATAATGTGAGAAAAAGTTATTTTTGTTTTCGTTTTCCACAAAAAATCCTTGTCTTCAGTGAAACTCTCATTTCATTCTGGACTGGTCACAAGCTGCATGGGCAGATATCCTCTCCCTCAGATGACCCTCTGCCTCCTCTGCTCAACCCTTTCTGTTTTTTCCTTCTGATGTCTGCAAGGGAAGAGAATGAAAGAAGACAAATAAAAAGAGCAGAAAAAAAGCAGGAAAATCAGAGAGAAGTGAAGAAGACTGGGAAAAGAGTCAGTGGGGAGAACAGCAGGACTTCTAGTCATCCCTCAGCTCTGCAGCTTATCTTCCACATTTGTCTGGCAGGACTTGGCTATGAGAAATGGGGCATCAGGGGATGCTAGACAAAGAAAGACGAGGAAAGGGCCCAGAAAAATGCAGAGGGGAGAGCAGTAGGGGTGATAGAAAGAACAGGATTATTTGCCCCACTCCCCCTTTAAAATAACCTTAATTTTCTTTTCTTCGACCATTGTAGGACACCCAACATGTTTATGGTTTAAGTGGTAAAGGCAAAGTTTGGGAAAGGAAACAGTAAAGTGAGATGTCATGAAGGTCACATCCCATTTCATCTCCTGAATCCAAGTCAACACTTTCATCCACACTGCTTTAAGTTTTACTACCATTTTCTAATTCCCTGCTTTCCATTAAGTTCCTAGGCAGTGCATTGCTAATGTAATGGCAATGACAATTTTTAGTGAAACTGATTTAACATTGCACTGTTTGAGAAAGTTATAAGACGTCAGAAAGTATCACTTTACCAAAATTCATTGCTCTGGTGACATCTGGAATGCAAGACACAGGACAGCCTTGGTTCTGAGGACTGGTCTGCCTTGTGTTCTCATGATGCAAATACAGAAAGCTGGCAGCCCACGCTGCTCTTCGGCTTGCCAAGAGGGACCTACTATTTTGAAAATGTCTGCCCACATACAATAGCACAGAGAAGAGCTATTTGGAAGCAGAGGGTTTGGGAGCTGGGAAATTTTTGCAGAAAAAAATCATTCTCTGTAGTACATATCTTTCAAAACATGATATGTAAACAACAAAACTGTATTAAGAAAATTGACAAAGATTTTTTTCAGATTCAGAATGGATTATTACACTGTTTTGTTTGCAAAATACTGCTTCTTCTCTATTGAAAACAAAAGTCAAATTGGGGTCAGGGCACTTAGCCTGTGCCCAGTATCAAGGATTTCCTCTTTAATATATCTATGTGATTCATTCTTCAAGGTGTCCTCAGCACAAAAATACCCAACCATGACAGGTAACTAAAGGGGTATAGGTAAAAAACAAGCACAAGAGCTGCTCCTAGCCCATTCCCTGTGCGTAAGCTGCCATAGTCCTTGCTGGGCTGCTGGTAAGTCCTACACTGCCACAGAAACTCCTCACATTGCTGCTAGCACAGCTTGCTGGCTGTCAACCACCTAGTTCAGATGCTACTGGCCAAGTATCTGCAACAAGGCAGCACTTAGAGTGCTCTAGGCACTGAATATGTACTAATTTTTTGGAGTGCAAAGAGGTTACAAAACCCAGTTGCTGCTTGGCTGCCTGGCTGATGTAGGTGCGTCTCCACAAGCCCTGGTGGCAGACATGGCACGTGGATGAGACATTTGCTTTGTCTTTGCCTTGGCCCTGTGAGTACATGGCGAGCTTCCCTGGTACTCTGAGTTCCTCCTGCAAACATTACCTTCATTTGTCTTGAGAACTTGGCAAGGAGACAAGGCACTTCTACAAACACCGGGAAGCTGGGGTGGTTTTTGCTGAGCTGAGCTGCCAAGGCTTCCCATGAAAGGCCTTAACCAGCCTGTTCAGCCTTTTCTTCTTGTATGAAGAGACAACATGCATGAGCTACACGGAAAGTAACTGAATGCAAATTAAGTGATGAAAGCAGGGGTGACCAACCTGTTCTAGTTGTCCAGAGAGGTTGTGGAGTCTCCCTCCATGGAGGTCTTGAAAAGCCATCTGGTCCTAGGCAAGTGGCTCTAGGTGGCCCTGCTTGAGCAGATGACCTCCAGAGGTCCTTTCCAATCTCAGCCCTTCTCTGGTTCTGTGTGATTCTTGAACCATGTGAAACCCCCAGGCAGTTCAGCTCCAGCCCATGACTGACATAGCGGTGCAGGGCAGTCCAAGTCTGTGGCTAGAAGAAGAAATGAGGCAGCAGGCTCTGCAGAGGACACCATCATCCTGACAGCTGGCGTGATCCTTCACGCCGGAGATAGCCCTGCTCAGAAACCAAACAGTACTGTAAGGTCTTGTTTTCACCTTTGAACTATCCCCTAGAAATGGCTCTCTCTTGTCCCCAAATTCAGTTTTCTGAGTCACAGCTTGTATATCCTCCATGAATGTTTTGGTAAACAACTTCCAGAGTCTAAGATGGTTCAGTTCTGGACTATGGCACCCAGATGACCTTTTGGAGCCATAGGTCTGGGGGACTGTGTCCAGCTTGAGGAGAAATCTTCTAAGGAAATAGGCCTGATTAAGTGTTTCCAGACTGCAAACTGTAAAAACTTAAATCACTCTAGACATAAACAGGATCATAGGAAATACTTTTTAATGCTTTACAAAAAATCATTATTTAACTACATTTCCCACCTTTTTCTATTTTCCATGAATATTGAATATGCAAATGAACATACATTTCCCAGAAAGGTTCATGTTATTTTCTGTGTTTACAGAAAGTGAATTTACCACTGGTAACTGTGAATATTCTTGGTGCAAATCTCAGAGCTGCACTTGTGTAAATATGGAACAGAAATCTGTCATTGTTTGTCCAGCCCGAACAATTAACATTTTGATTATCTAAATGCTCATAGGCCAGCTACAAATAAATGATTATTCACAGAAATTATGGGCAGAATTATTTTAAAGAACAAACACATTCAAGAACATCCAGGCAGGCTCACAAATAATTTGCAAACAGAAAAAGGCTAAAGACTTCTATTCAATTACTTCTTGTAGATTATTCACACAGCTCTAATAACACTGCCCTGTGTCTATAAGCCTGCATCAGATGCAGTCCAAAACTGGGATGGTGGTGAAAGCTCCCACTCTATCATTATGAAAACCCATAGTTCAAGCTCTTTTGCCCATTCATTTCTACAAAAACAAAAGCAAAGGAGGGGATTTTCTTCACAGGGATTGGTTTGGAGTTGCTTAATTTCAGTGGTATGCAGATATTTTCACTATGGTTTTGCAGAGTGGCCAGGAACACCTGTTAACCTTGAAATAAAAGCACAAAATCCCTGCAAACTCATTTTCTCACCTTATAAATACTTGTTTTTCTTGTTATGGCAACAACAACAGCTTGCAACTAATGTTGTTTGGAAGCTGTAAAAAGTAATCATTGCTGTTCGTCAGGGGCTGGTTGCACAGTGTGTGACAAATGGCTTACCAACAGCTACCCTTACCACAGCTTCCAGGCTCTTGGCCAAACACCCGCAACAGCTCACAGCTTCCTGCTGCCATTTCTCAGAGGTGGCATCCACCTCCCAACTGTTCTTCATTCCCTTGTTCATGACATGAAATATTCCTACACCATATTTGGGCCACAGGCAGCTGACATGAACACCCCCCAAGCAAAGGCAGTAGGCTCTGACTCCCTAGGTAAGCAGCTGAAACAGAGCCCTGCCAGCCCTTGGGTGTGCCCAGTGGGGGAGCCCTCCCTCCAGGCAGATGAGAATATTTATTATCCTGCTTAAAGCCCATCCTTTTCACCCTTGATAATCAGCGTGGCTAAAGAAACTAATTTGGGCTGGTGGTATGCCCTACTATTCACCTTGAAATGTTCCTGTCTTTCTCCTAGAAAAGTTGCTCACTTCTCCACACTTTTCACAGCAAATCAGAGATGGTCTGAACTCCTCCACCTTGTGGGTTTTCAACAGCAACACATCTACATGACTGATCAGTCTGGGAGCTGTATGACCACACTAACCTAGCCCTGGACCCAAACTCACTCACCGTGCACTTCACACCAAAGCAGGAGGGCTGTACAGTTTCTGCACCGGCTCTGGTTAAAGCATGGTCTGCAAGGAGATGGTGAGCGCTGTCTGTTGCAGGCATTACCTGTTAGGGGCCTTGTTGGTCTGAAGGATTTTTAGTAATCCTTAATTAAATGCTACACAGGTCTGTGGTTGTTTGCTACAAGAAGTAAACAATGAAGCATCTGTGTTGAGCTCCTGAACAGATGCCTCGGTGCTGCCAGCCAGCACAAGAACAGCGCTTTGGGGGGCTGTGCTCCATGAGTGCAAGCAGACGAGGATGTGTCAGTCATCAGGGGTCAAATTAAGGTGCCCATATGTCCCAGTCATACAGAACTTTAATTTATTTTTTGTACTCCAATGTGTGAAATTCAAAGGCCTCCCTGTGCTGCGTGTCAGCTGGGCTGGTACAAGGAAGGGAGAAGTGCAGGTGCGTGAAGGGCTGGCTGAAATGGGCACTCCTCAGCCAGCTCTCCTGCTGAAGGAGCACGGCACCTAGGAAGCACTTTGGAAAAACGTTGTTCATCCCTCTTTATCTAAATAACCCCTCTGTATTTGTTCTGTTTCTCATATAGTTTGACTCAGTGTGCCAACATTGCATGTTATGTGGGAAAAATCCTTGATGTTTTCCATATGCAGGAGGGAACACCATGAAGACATCTCTGTCTGGGGGATGAGCTATCTGCCAGCCCAGGTAGGAGTGTCCATACAGATTTTAGCTCATAGTTCAAGCTCAAATTTCTGTAACACTCAGGTGAGTAGATCTGATGCACCTGAAGGGAAAATCATATTGGATTACTCTAGTGGGAACCAGGTAGAGGCTTCAAGGTCCCTCTTTTGTCCCACCTCCATTTTCACAGAATCATAGAATCACAGAGTTGTTTGGATTGGAAGGAACCTTAAAGACCATCCAGTTCCAACCCCCCTGCCATGGGCAGGGACACCTCCCCCTAGACCAGGTTGCCCAAAGCCCCATCCAACCTGGCCTTGAACACCTCCAGGGATGGAGCATCCACAGCTTCTCTGGGCAACCTGTTCCAGTGCCTCACCACCCTCATAGTGAAGAATTTTTTCCTACTATCTAACCTAAATCTCCCCTCTTTTAGTTTAAAGCCATTAGCCCTTGTCCTATTACTACACTCCCTGATAAAGAGTCCCTCTCCAGCTTTCCTGTAGGCCACTTTTAGGTACTGGAAGCAGGCCCAGGGGATATAAGGCTATAAGATCTCCCTGGAGCCTTCTCTTCTCCAGGCTGAACAAGCCAACTCTCTCAGCATCTATTTTCAAGTACTTACTCCCCTCCCAGCATAGCAGTTGCCTGAGATGTTCATGCCTGTAACTTGCTCTGATCAAAGGAGAAACCTCTGCAAGGAGATCTGTCCCTCAAAGCAGCTGCACTTGCAGGTACATTATCGCTGAAGAGTGGTAGCTCTGCCCTGTCCAATTAGCTCAGATCTGTGCATGAGACAGAGGCTCACATGCTGTTCCTTGGCTTTAGTACTCCATGTATCTGCAAGAGGGGATGGTGACAGAGGCTGGGCAGTGCTCCGTGTGCTCCAGCAGGCAGGGCAGCACCCTCAGAGAGCACAACTGCTTATTCTCCACCAGGTCTTTATAAACGGTAGAGTGGGATGTGGTAAAACACGTTAACTTGCTGAGATTAGTCTCAAGTCCGTGTTAGAGCTAGTCTTTCACCAGCTGGTGTGTTTTAAAAAGAATCCAACTACGTGCCAAATAGTGTTTAAAATCATAGGCAGGCCAATAAATTTTCTAACAGGGCTTGCTCTCTTCACTCTTACCTGTTGGAACAGGCAAACCCATTTGAGCTGTAGCTGCACAGGCATTGATTTGAACCCAAATGTCACTCACCTTGTTTGTGACTCTGGGGGGGGGAACGGGGGGGACAGACTCCTCATTCACTGCAGAGGGAATTAGAGGCAAGACATGAGGAAAATAGAAGGGGAGCTCAAAGGATTGCCATGTCTCCTGCCCTCCACTGACACAGCTTCTTAATAACTGCTTCATCTCAGTGAAGCCATGGATAAATGGCGGGGTGGGGGCGGGGGGGATGACACTACTGAGAACTGAAAATATTTCAAACCTTGAAGTTGTGGGATGGGGAAGCAGGAAAAAATTTTTCACTACATATGTCACAAAAATTGGTTCTTTTCTGTTTTTGCTTTAAACCCATCTTTGCTTAACAGCTACTCTCCAAAACAAGGAGCAGCTATAGGCAGATCACTGTCCATCTTCTGCTCTGCTTCTTGGCCTGGCACACAAAGAGCTTTGCTAAACTATGAAACTGTGTGGAAAACAGGAAGTTTCCAATATAAAATCCTAATTGTTGGGGAAAAAAAAAAAAAAAAGCTGTTAACTTGAGAAGCACATATTTTCAAACAATGACTGTCACAAAAATGAAAGCCTTTCAGATGAAAGTTAAGAAATGATAGGTTTTGACCAAAATTATTCTATGAGAAAAGCAGATATTTTCTAAAAATACACATTTAGAGGAAAGCCTGAGTTTTCAATCAAAAAACTGACAGTGAAACAGCCAGGCAGAGTAAAGTGTCATTACAGGACAAATATTCTCCTTGTGTGTCAATAGAGCTGCAGATACAACAAAATGACCCGCAAGATTGGCAGTAATAAGTTAATATTTAATGGAGAGGACCTGTTCAGGAGCTGCCATACAACAGAAACACATCTCTCTCCAGTCAACAGGCACCTGGTCTTCAGTGGAGAAGGTAATGCCAGGCAGCAGGATGTTTGGACAGTTTCAAAGTACTATAACCACACTGAGTAGCAAAGAAATTTGGACAACACAGATTAGCCCTATATGGAGCCCTCCTCCTCCATCTCTTCTTGCTAGAGGAACAGCAGGTACCACAGGGTGGTGGTGGGAGAGCTGAATTTTGGAGCACAGCATCACAGGGGCAGGCATTAAGTGCTTCATAAATTGCATGGGTAGCATAAAATGTTCAAACAGATATACACATGAGAACTGTGGGATGTTGCCTAGCCATTCTGAGTCTGAGCAGCAAGCCCAGGGTCCTACAAGATGGAGGAGATGGAAAGCTACCTTTTACTTCTGAGCTGCATTGTCTGTTCCCACCCTCAGCTCCATGACGAAAGCCGAGGCTCCCTCTGCTGAGCCTGCCAATAGCTGACATCTGCTGGATCCTTCCTCCAGAGGTGGTCTATAAAATCCTCCAACCTCCTGCACCTTCATTTCATCCTCCAGCACAAGGCAGGGGGCAGCCCATGAAGCAGCCAGAGGAGGACCCCTCTGCCTGCTCCACCATCGGTGAAGAAGGAGATGGAGGTGAAAAATGGGACAGCCACGAACTCCAGAGGAAAATTTTCCTCAGATGGAAGTATAGATGTCTATATATCTGCATATACTATGAACACTCACATGTCTCCAAACTCTTAATAAGAGTCACTGGTGCAATTTCACTGAAGGACTCTGGCTGAATCAGGCTCAGTGTCTGGGCTGAGGAACCACCAGCAACTGTTCAAACATTCCTTCTCCATTTAACTGCAGAGATGCTCCAGCAAGATAGGGCTAAAAGGATCCCTCAGCTTCAAAGCAGATTTTGGGGGCCTCTGTATCAGATGCAGAACAAAATAAGTGTTGTGTCAGCTGGAAGACAAAATACGGTACACACTGGTCTTTTATTTTGGACCAATGGCATGGACAGGCAATGACCACAACTGTTGTTTTGCCATTTTACCCCAGAAAAAAAAAAAGTTAAATAAAGCGTAAGACTAACCTGATGTATATACAGAGATATTTTTTTCTCAGCAACACATTACTCCCCAGACGGTTACACATCTTTTTTATAACTGTACTGTTCCGGTCTTGGAGCCTTTTATTTCTACATATCCTCCATTTCCATCTCTCTCATACCGTGGCTTCCCAAAGCACAGTCCTTTTCCTGGACTTATAAAAATAAGTCTGCCTTTCACCTCCCAAAATACATTCTTATCTTCCCACACACCATGAAAGTACTTGCAGTTGCACCATTCCTTCCCTGTTTCCCCCTTTAACCATGCCCAGGTCTTCAGATTTCCATTTCGATCAAGCAATCTAACTAATCTCAGTAAGAAAAATCTCATGCCTGGACTTACTAGGAAATCTACTTGAGGCATTAAGATCCATATTAGATCCTTTCTCTCCTTAAGTCAAGCGCTTGGTGCCCACAAGCTAAGTGGATTAATCACATGCCTTCTATATAGTACAGTACAGCACAGTGAAGCCCCAAAGCATCGTTGCCCGTAACAGAGCTGCTGCAGGACACGGAAGTTTCTGTGACCTTTCCCATGGAGAGCAGCAGTGCTCCTGCTGGCATACTCATCCCTCATGTTCTGAAAGGTCAAGATGCAACTCCAGAAGATGCTGTGATTTTTCATTCTTATATAAAGGTAAATTGAGCGGGTGGTAGATTTCTGTTACTTTTTGACAGGCTTCCTGATATCACTGTTCCTCAGCTCCAGACCTTCAAAGCTCAGCGCCCGTAAGCACAGCTCCGTAGCCAAAAATGCAGGTTGTGAGCAGCCTCTTTTCCCATCCTCTGCCCCACAATCAGGGCTGAGCACGTCCTCTCTGTCTCCAGCCCTCCCTTGCTCTGTTTCCAAAACATACAAGCTCTTGTTTAAAAAGACAGCTGTGGAAATTTAATAGCAAATAGTAATGTTCTGCCTACATATTTTGCCACTGCAGTAACAAAATATCAGAAAATATCAGTTTGTGAGATATTTATGCTGTGAAATATCCTAAAAAAGAGATATCTGAGGCACAGAGGGATTAAGGGCTGTAGTTAGACCACCTACTGCGGCATCTGTAAGAGACTTACATTTCTGTGATACCTAATTCAAAAGACTGAAGAAGTATTTAGACCTCCTGTTCCCAGGGCTGACAGGCTTTTGCTCCCTGCAGCAAATAAAAAGAAGTGGCGTTGTATTCAGCTCCCTTTCCTGGGTAACCAGCTTAAATGTTGTGTCTATTTCCTTACTCACCATATAAAAAAATAATCATCTTCTGCCTGGAGAGCAGGAGCCAAGAGCCTTTCATTGCTGCTTTCAGCTCAGGCCCCAGAGCTCATTTTCAGGCTGACCCAATGGGGCACAATTCCCCATAGGTATCAGAGAGCACAGGCAGGGCCAGGTACAAAACCCTACCTGCCTCTGCCTCAATCTCTCACCACCACTGACACGTCATTGATGGTGAAGCTACCTCAGAAGCTGGGTTGTGCGTGACTGAATCGTGTCAATCAACGTCTTGTATGCAGCTACCTCCAGCACAGAGCAGAGCAGCTATGCAGGGCAGTCTGGCTATACCTGTGCACATTCAATTACTTCATCTAGATCTCAAAAGATAGTCGCCATGGGTTTCACAGCTCATTTGTAAAAAGGAGCATTGTTCCCTAACTACACTTATCAGCTGTCTTTACAAGCAGGCATAGCTGTCATTTTTGCAGTTCAATCCAAACACGGCAAGAGCACAGACACTGAACAAATGCGCCCATCCCAGGGCATAAAATCCCCATTCCTACTGCATTTTAACTCTTTGAGTCAGGTGGGAAACAAGTAGTTTGTGCCATAAACCTTGGACAATCGGTACGTGGTTATTATCAGCTTCATTTTACAAATGGGCAAACCTAGGCCTTTCAGATGAAGTGATATGCCCAAGACTACACCGCATCAGCAAAGTCAGGATTGGGTGAATTTGTCTGAAACACATGGGGGACTTTCCAAGGGTTCTAAAAACACAAGGACTCAATATTACTGCAATGACACAGATGAAGTCTGTACATCACACAGCACCTACACCACAGTGTTGGCTGTTCCTGCTCAAACACCAGCTTTGCTGGAGCTGAATCTGTTTTAACCAGCTGTAAAACTCCCTCCTGCAGCTTTATGCAGTGCACAGTCAACGTCGATGAGGTTACTCTGACTCACTGGGGAAAAACTCCCCAAACACCACTTCTCCCTGTTACTTTACTGTACTAGTGCTGCCTCCTCCACCGACTTGTTTGCCAAATATTTCCTCTGGATTTCACCAGAGTTTTCTCCTCGCAGGGTGCCCGAGAGACGGCCTAGGGGCCCCGGGACCATTGGCTGGAGCTCGCTGACATCTACTGACTGAAGCAAGGAGTGCAAGGGGTTGGGGATGGAGGGAAGGAGGCAAGAGCAGGCTGCCATGGGAGTCAGTGGAGTCTCCCTCCTTGGAGATGTTCAAATCCCGACTGGACATGGTCCTAGGCGGCCTGCAGGGCCTCCACACCTGTTCTCTTCCTCCTGAAGGCATGTCTGGTACAGTCCTGTCCCTTCACACCATGGTCCCACCCATGAGAGCCATGCTCTGTTCTCAGGCCCTGCAAGCCAAAGACATCTTCTCTAAGCCACTAGCTGTCAGTGTATTCTGCATACCTGTAAGACAGGAGAAGTGCTGTTATATTTTATACGTAATGGCTGACACACAGATGGTTCAAGTAGCAGCTGGTGTTACAAAGATCAAGGCTTTGTTTTAGCACCCAGGATCTCTTCTCTCCTTGACTTGCAACATTTTGGTAGCTCAAGTATTTGGTGTCTTGGGACCAACCTATATCATGTCAGAAAAAACAAAGATAAAAAGTTTCCAGTCAAATCTTCTCAGTAAGATTATCTATGGAGAATCATATGTAATGGGCCATGTCCATCTACACTGATTTCAGACCTGTCACCTTATGGAGGAAAGTACCATCCAGTGTAAGAGAAAAGATAGGATTCAACCCTAAATGAGCAGAGTGCTCACTCAGATATAAGCGCTACATTCCAGAGGCACTTCTTGCATTTGTTCACTCAGGCAGGTAATCCCTTTTGTCCCAGTTGTGCACCAATATGACGAAGGGTACCACAGCCAGGAAAGCTTTTGCTAGTAAGCCAGCACCCTCCACGTGAGGGGACAGCTCAGCCAACTCTTATGGCGGTAGCTCAGGTCTCACAATACCTGGCATTTTCCTTATCACCCCTCTACTGATATTCTGTGAATGCTTTCATTTTAAATAATATGAAGAGAGCTTTTAGCACTCTCACATTTGTGGTAAAAGCCTGAGCCAAGCCTTTAGACTATGCTGGCTGAAATTAAAAAAAGGATAAATAGAGCCCCATGTTTTTAGCCTTTCTAAGCCAAATTCACGATTTAGGGGAGGGCTAAACACTTTAAAAGAGTAAAGTCTATGATGTCAAATCTACAGTTTTCTACAGCAAAAAATAGTCACCTAATCTGCCTCATTTCATGACAGAGCCCATTGAGGACACTTCCTTCCTCTCCTCTTCCCTGAAGTGCTTACATGCTAAATTACACATAGGAGCAAGTATAGGAAAATAGGTCACAGGGTATTAACAACAAGGTGGGAGACATGTGATTCAATTTGCCTTTCCTGACAATTTTAAAATTCCCATAACTTCAATGATACAGAGCACCAGCTAGCATAAAACAGCATGGCGCCATCAGTGTCAATGAAACTTTGGCTCGTTTGCTGTAACATAAGGTCGGGGCCAATGATATCAGCAGACATTTTTCTGGATGGTGCTGATTTGGAAGAAAAGAAGTAGCCACATCGTGATGAAACCCACACTGAATTTCACTAGAATATGTAAGCTCCAGGGGAAGGGGCTTGCTGAGTTGAGGCTCTGTATGTCCTCCTGCATTCGTGGGCTCATTCCCCACTTCACCTGGTAAAATCACTCATCAGCTAAACACAGAATTTTAGTAAGAGAATTCAGTCCCAGCTGAAAGACCTGTCCTGATAGGCCTTAAGTATAGCAGGACCGACAGACATGAAGCTGGATTAATGGATTCAATGTGCTTTTTCCTGACAAAACACCAAGTAAACATGGTGACGGTGTATCAGTGAGGTCCCAGCAATTTACCTCAATATATTCCTTCTGGATTCAGACAGATCTCATCCAGAGTGGCACATCCTTATTTTGGTATTTGGGGTTGTGTAGCCATCTCTTACAAACCAGTCTAAACAGAAGGAATTCATTTCATGGCCCCAGTACAAGGTTGCCAGCAGTGAGCTGGGGCCAGCTTCATTACAGATTTTTCTACTGCTCTTAAAGCCAGTGCACACACAGAGAGCATGCCCAGCAGCCACGTGGCTAAGGTGCCATTTTTATTTCCAAGGTGACAACCCTAAGCCAGCCCCAACTATTACCCTAACTACATATAATGCATTTTAATCTGCTACAAGTCTGGTCCCTCAACACCAGCATACTTACCTGCCCAGCCTCAGTGCCCTCTCACTGTAATACCCCGCTTGGGCTTAATTATTCCTCCTATGAACTTTACATCTAATAAGCATCAAAATTCAGTCAAAAAAAAATATAATAACTGTCCCTGCAAGAACAGTCTTGCCCTCTGCAGAGATTTCTTGTGACTCTTGGCTCCCCTTCCTGACTACAAAGCCCTAATGCTGGGGGAGGGGAAGAGGAAAGACCTGCCAAATTCTGCCCTCAGATGCATGTTCCCATGATCCATCAATGTTAGCAGGATTTGAGTGTGAGGACAGAAGGCAGCCCGGAGCCTTTCTGCTCACTTTCTTCCATGTATCCTGCCCCTTGGATCACCTGCCACTCAGCTGCAATAAACCCCATCATGATTTTTTGGTCTTGCTTATGTAAGATCAAGTAGCAATTAACTGTATTTAAACAGGTAGGTAGGCAACAGTGTGAATGATAGGAGACTCTGGCCCTCTTTTACAAAAGCAAACCCACAAACCCCTCTAAAAACAGAGAAATGTTGTGTAAGAAGCCAGCCCCAGAAACCCTACAAGAAAAGAGGAGAAAGGGTTAATCGGAGCTTTTGGGTTTCACTATCTTGACTGAACTTTTCCTGAAACTCTTAACCAGTTGTACTTTTTGACATAATCACAAGGCCAATGTCTGTTCTGCAATGCAAAGGAGTCAGTCCAAAGTTTCTGTGCTTATTTTGGGGAGGTTACTCTGGAATTAAACTTAGTACAGAATTTAGCCCTGTTGAATGCATCAGCACCTCCCCAGCTTGCCAGCTGTCACCCAGCATAGTGCATTTGTTTAATCTACAACTGCTGTTGTCTCGACATTCCTTCACTAAAAATCCTCTCTCCCTGAGGTCTAGTTACAGCAGTGCAGGCATCTCTGGCCCTCGTTGCCCAGCACATGCAGGTCATCAGAAGTGGCCTGGAGATCTTTAGTAGAAGGAATGGTTGGATTTGTGTGAAACAGGGAAGATAAATGAGATAGCAAGGCCTCTTAAAGAGCCACCACCTCCATCCAGTCACTGAGAAATCCTAAATCATAGAATCATAGAATGGTTTGGGTTGGAAGGGATCTTTAAAGATTATCTAGTCCCACCCCCCTTCCACTAGACCAGCTTGCTTGAAGTCCCATGCAACCTGACCTTGACCAGTTCCAGCAATGGCGCATCCACAACTTTGGGAAACCTGTTCCAGAGCCTCACCACCCTCATAGTGAAGAATTTCTTCCTTATATCTAATCTAATTCTACCCTCTTCCAGTTTAAAACCATTACCCTTTTTCCTATCACTACAGGCCCCAGTGAAAAGTCTCTCTCCATCTGTCTTGTGGGCGACCTGGAAGGCCACAATAAGGTCTCCCCGGAACTTTCTCTTCTGCAGGCTGAATGAACCCAGCTCTCTCAGCCTTTCTTCATAGGAGAGGTGCTCCAGCCCTCTGATCACCCTCGTGGCCCTTCTCCAGACCCAGTTTAACCCTCTTTAATCTTTCTTGTGCTGGGTGGTCCACAGCTGAATGCAGTACTCCAGGCGGGGTCTCACTAGAGCAGAGTAGAGGGGGAGAATCACCTCCCTCGGCCCGCCGGGCCCACTTGTTTTTAAGGAGCCCAGGAGACAAGTTGCGT
>VXAL01009880.1:111446-153695 GCA_013399475.1 Chauna torquata
GGGCGGTGGACGGGGGCCCGGGGCGGGAGCGGGGAGCGGCGGGCAGCGGGGCCCCGCGCCGCAGGGCGGCGGGAGGGACGGCCGCGGGAGCCGCTGCCCTCACGACACGTTAACCGCGGCTGGGGAAGGGACTGGTGGCAGCAGCCGGCCCCGCGAAACGTCACTGTCCCTCCGTCAAAGCAGAGGGGCAGGACGCCCCACCCCTCCCCTCCGCCAGGTTCGCAAGTGCCCGGGCGGAGGCAGCCACAGGCGTGAGGGCACTCCGCGGTTTCCAGCATGACCGGCGCCTTCCCAGAGGTGCCTTCACTTGGGATTACAAAGAGAAGACCGGCGAGACCAGCTCCTCTGGGATTATACTTTGGAGCAGGTATGTGTATCGATAGGTACGCAGCCGAGCAGTGCTGTGGCTAAAGGGATAGTTGTCTTTGCAAAGACCAGCAGGACTATCTTTTCCAGCAATTTATTTTATGCGTATTATTTATGTGCATTTAAAATCCTGGGGTTTCAGCAAGGAGGACCCATTCTTCAAGGCCAACATTCTGCAGGGCTTGAATGTTAAGGTGGTTCTGCTGAAGGCAAAGGGGCAAGTAGAATTACTGCAGAATAAACATCTGCATTTTCTACAGAAATCTATGTTCCATATACCTATATTCAGTATTTTTATTTTTAAATTATGGTACTTATCTGTCTTAAAACAATCCCCTGATATGGTCAGTTTGATGAAAGCAGAAAATTACTGAGGTGGAGCAGACCTGTCTGCCCATCTGTTTTTCTCTATCTCTAGATACATTCAGACAGCTTCTTCCTCTTCTTATTGCACTAATACAGCCACCTTTGTATTTTTCTGCTATTAATTTGAAATTATCCTTTCTGAAAACAATACCTCCCTTTTTCTGTGTGGGTACCTGGATGTAGCTGCTTAGGAAAACACCACAGGCATAGCAATCTTTGCTTATCTGTTGCCAGCCAAGGCAAGAAGGCTATTCCTTTTTTTTTTTTTTTTTTTTTTTTCTAATTCAAGCACATACTCGGCAAGAATGCATAGCAATATTTTTCATTTATCCAGCTGGCTTCCAGCATGACAAACAGTATGTTGGTTCCACAGAGTTACAGAGAAGTAAAACTACCTTCTGCTTTCAAAAGGCCATTTGTGTGTATGAGGCAGGATTCATAGCTGATTCTTTCTGGCAAGGATTTTCCACAGTGGTTCTTGAAGATTTGTTGCTACAGACACTGTTAATCACTTAAACAACTGGCTTGATTTGCAGAAAAATTGTATGCCAACCAGGAGGCATCCTTAAAAGCTAATCTTTATTTGGGTTTCTGCATATGGATTTTTGGAAGCTTGATTTGTGACTTTATTTTAAACATCCTGGTCTCAGATGAGTCAGTAATGGGAGAAATTTCTATACCTTAGATACATTTGGGGAGCTCTGTTCTTTAGCTCAAAGTAAGAGCTTGCAGACTCTTACGCCTCCACAGTTCTACTGTGAAGCCTCTGTTTGCAAAGCTGTGCAGTGCAGTTCCCCCATCTGGGTCACGCCACATGATCTCCACCTGCATCTTTCCTTTGCATCCCTACCAGGTATCCTCCCTCAGGTGTTTAACAATTTAGAGCAACCCCCAGCTGGAGAAATCTCAACAAGACAATGCACAAAAACCCCTAACGGCCTCAAGTAGAGCCTACTTCCCCTCTGCACCACAAACAGTCCTCTCAGCACCAAAACTTGATTCAGCACTTGTGTGTTTGGGATTTCTCCGTTCTAGCATCTTCCACTGCTCCCTAGACTTTCCCTCTGACAGGCAGCCAACACAGTTCTTGCAGCTGGCTCCCTGCCCAAGAAGATATCTCCCGTTCAGGGGTTATCAGCAGGCCAGCTTCCTACCTCAGTGTCTTCCTCTAGCATGCTTTTGTCCTCCCTGAGCCCAGCTCACCTGGGACATCCCTTCCAATAATCACTTCTGCATCAGGCATTTCCAACCTAACTTTGTGCTTTTGCATGGCCTTCAGCTCCCTCCAGCTTCTCCAGCAAAGTCAGTATAGGAAGACTATGAAATGCTGTCACTAATGACCGTATTTTCTGCGCTGGGGAGCATTCTCCTGCTGCTCATTCAGGTCTTCTCCTTCTCTTATTCCTATCAGATAAGTCCTTCTGGAAGCATCTTCAGATCTGTGGCAACTCTATCCCTGGCATTATTATTAGCCACCAATGCCACCCTGCTGCCTGGCACTATGCCTGGCACAGGTGACCTGTGTCGTGTGAGCACTATATCTGTGTTACTGAAAAGGGTGCAGAGCAGTATGACAGGCACTCTCACATCCTGGCATGAATGTTTGTACCAGCGCAAAAGTACCGCTACCATATTGTCTGAGTTCTGAGAAAGAAGCTTTCACCAGCTTCAATACCAAGAATTCATTTCCATATGAACTTTTCATATAGAAGCAAAAACAAAACAAACAAACAAAAACAAAACAAAACAAAACAAAAGCCTTAAGGTTCTCCTAGGAAAACTGCCAGTGAGAGATTGGGCTAAGCTGCTGTCATCCTCACCGAAGCTGCTGGCACGTCTTCCCTGCGGGGGAGAGGACACTTGGCAGGGAGAGGGTGAGAATTTCCAAAAGATGGGCAGAGAAATCAGCCAAGCGTGAGATTTACCACAGCTCATCTGTCAACACCCACTGTGACAAACCAGCCCTGGTAAGCACTGCGTTCCTCACGTCAAGCAATAGTGCATGCTGTTCTGTGGGCAGGGCCCAGCATTGCCAAAAATGAACACGTGTGGGAGAGAGCACCTGTATTTTTACCACTGAATCAGGAAAGGGTCCAACCTAGCAGTGTCCAAGGACAGGCTCAATCCCCATTAAGGAAGGCAAACAGCCTGCAGAACTATATTTCAAGCTTCTCCACGCTCTCCTTGCACAACTCTGGTAGGTGGAACCTATTTTGAAGGTAGGGTTGGAAACAAGGTCAGTCCCTCTCCTCCTTGCTCCCACTTTGTTATGCCCCCACAGTCACACTGGGAAAAGATCTTGGTTCTGCCATCATTTTTAGATCAGTGCTAATCTAAAGTTTTGCCTCCTAGTCACAGCAGTAGGAGGATAAAATAAAGCTCAGAGGTTGTTAAGATACGGTGGGTCTTTCTTTGGGGAAGAAGAGTTCCACCTATACCCAGAGACCCACAACTACTATACACTTGTTTGCAAACCATGTGCTGCACTCAGTAAGTTCATGAGGTAGCAGATGGAGCACTATGCTGTGTGTGTCTCCTGTGGTTAGCCAGAGCAGGCTGTGGGTGAGACCAGAGGAGAGAGGTGGAAGAAAGAGGCTTTCCAAAGGTCATGGCAAACCCAACAGTTCATACAACACAGCCCAGCTCTTTGGAAGGAAGGCTGTGTCACAGAACCACAAAATGGCTGAGGTTGGAAGGGACCTCTGGAGGCCATCTGGTCCAACCTCCTGGTCAAGCAGGTCCACCTAAAGCAGGTTGCCCAGGACCACATCCAGGCGGCTTTTGAAGATCTCCAAGGAGGGAGACTCCACGGCCTCTCTGCCCTTATGCATGACCCTAATCCCACAGCCAATGGAGGATGAATTTCTCACAGTAGGTGATCCTGCATGTCTCTCCAGAAAGGTCATCCTCACTACAGACCTGAGGTTTGCAAACGCCTCATGATTTAACACAGCCCTTGCTGAGGAAGGTTACACCCATTCCCCAACTCTGCAGATGCTCATAAGGTGAGGGTGTGCATCTGGGTAGCAATGAGCAAAAATTTCTCCTATTTTACCACCGTCTGTCCCCAAACCTGAGCGTGATTTGGGGTGTAAATGAAACCTGCAGTTACTGTAAAGTCTGCTTGCCACTGCCAACACAGTGTAAATGTACTCTCAGGGCTTAGGTGAGTGAATAAATTACTGTGACCTAGCAACTCGCCTTAGGTTAACAGAGCTACACTGCCTGGGTGTCAATCTTAACCCTCTGTAAATACGTGACACAAATTCAGTAACTTCAAATGCAGCAAAAAGGCATTTCTCCCAGAATTTTTAACATCACTACAAGCTCATCTCTTGCAATCACAAGAGATTGCACCGTCTGTTAAGACTGAGCCAATGTGCAGTACCTTGTGACTCACACATGTCTTTCAACGCTGAATGTTCATCGAAATCATGCCCCATGGATTTGATCTGGGCCAGGACTCAGGCCCAGTGCTGCAGCTCTGCAGTTAGAGGAGTTACTCCAAACATGAAGTGACAGAACCAGAAGCAATATCTGGACCCTGTTCTTGGCCTGGTGAGTTACCGCATGGCTCACCAATTACTAAGCCCAGTTAGCCCCTTACTTTCCTCAAGCACACAGCAGAAAAACCTTGTTGAGATTCATGCTCATGCAGTAGCTGAATACAACACATACTCTTTATATGTGCTGGAATTTAAGAACATCTTCCCTTATTTGATTCTGTCCTTATTTCCCTCCCCCATGACCTCACTCTGCAACGCAGACTAGGACCCTGGAAGCTGATATAAGATGCAATAAGTATGTCAACTCATGTCGTCAGTTCAGTTCAGAAGCTTTTACCATATGGCGTGCTGTGGCCACACCGGCACTGAAAGCTTCATACACGAACCAGCCTATGCACACCCCCAATCACGTCTAGCTAACTATGCTGCAGAGCAGGAATCCCCACCAGCTGGGTAGAGCCAGGGGTGCAGGCAGCAACGTACGAAATACTGGTATGAATGTCAAAAGATTTTTTCTATTCAAAATGTCTTATTCTCCTGGTAGAAGAGGGACAGATGTTTTCTATCCCCATGCACTGGAATGCAGAGAGTGAGGAAGAACACAACCTCAAGAGATTTCCAGGTTTTGCTCAGAAGAACAGGTGGAGAATAGGAAAGCCTTCATAACAGGAACAGGGCAAAGAGCTGAGCGTTTTTATGAGTGCTAGACCAGAGACAAGAACTGTCAGGGAATCTGCATGCTTTCAAAAGCATGTGTAGCTGCATTCCTACCCTGGAAGCACAAGTACTAAATGGCCTCAATATGTATGCAGTCATCTCTGTATAGTAAGAAACAGTCACAGGTTAAAACGCTCTGGGCTATTCTGTAAAAGGATTATTGCACTGAGACCCTGCACGCAGAAGGTAGTTAATTTGAATTAAGGCAAGGATGAATGTCAACTTCTAGCATCTTGCACCCGGACAAAGCACCCCATCCTGATTCCATTTGCTCCCACTTCTCATGTTGATTAAACTCCTTTAGATGAAGCATTCTTCCTCCAGCCTAGCAGCTAATCCCAAGGGATTCTTCAGAGAGGGAAGTTTATGGAGTAAATGACCAACATAATGCTTTTGAAATAATTCGCTGGGCCAAAGCATGACCAGCAGTTTGCAGTGATGATGCAGAAAAGTAAAATACGTTGGATAAAAAAGCCACTCTCCTAGTGTTGGTTAAGTAATGTAGAATGATCTATTTCTTTAGATACCTTTTTGATCCTAAAAACAGTGGTTGGGAAGAATGTTTTTTCTTTTGATTAAACATTAAAAAAGCCATTTGTTGCATTCCTTTGTGAATCTTATTAGGTTTTACTGCTCCAAATTGCAATGGAAACTACATTTCTGGACAGGACAGTAAACATGTAAACACATAGTAACTATGCCATGTGGGCTTTGTACAACAGCAGAGTAGACGTGGCAGGGATTTTATATCATTCTTGTGGCTCAGATACTTCTTCTCTGAGCAACAGATCTGTTCTGGAGATTTAGCAAGTATGTTTCCTTTACTATCAACCCAAAGGGATATCCCTGAAAATGGTGTCTTTGGGCCTTCAAATTGCAAAGTAAGGTACATAAAATAGGAACTGTGGCACCAGAAAATTCCTGTCTGATTATTATGAATCATTTCATATACCCTATTGTTTTCCATGTAAGTGTACAAAATTCTGGAATTTAAACAGAAATACAGGAAGTCCTCGCCTCAATTTTAAGAGGCTTTTCACGCTAAAATATTCACAAGAAAAAGCGAGAATTTCGGCACTGCTGCGTCAGTGCAGACTCACTGTTACTAGAAAGTATCATTTCACTCAAATCAGTATTATTTTGGTTTAAATGGAAATTCAAACAAAAGCATTTTTTAAAAAATAAAAATGCATTTAGGCCTTACATATTTACAATACATAATTTTACTTTTTGTATGTCCAATACCTGCTTATTGACCTGCAAGGCAGAGGGAGACTAAAGAGCTCTTTGCCCTTTTTTTTTATTTCCAAGCTGGATAGTTCATTAACACCTCAACCATATTTCAGTTAGCAGTGCAGCAAATGGGGGCATGAGAATCGGAGATTCCTCATCCAGCAAAATACAGAACCTCTAGTTACTTGCATCCTGGACCCATACAGAGTGATGCATACTCTGGGCTTTTCACATTCACATTGCCATTAGGTGCCTTACTCATAATGCAGAAGTTTAGATCTCCACTACAAAAAGCAGACTTTCCCACAGAAAATAAATAAATAAATAAAAAATGCGCTGGGCCACAGACATTAAGATTCTTGGTGCCAAATCAGGACGTGATTCTGTTCTCAGTGCCACCTAGGAAAAATAGGATTAAGTCCACAGAACTGACTAGAGAACGTTTACTCTAAAAATAAGTCAGATTCTCATCTATTAGAAGGAAAAAAATTATGCAGGAATCTCAGAGCACACTGGTTAATCAGACAAAATTTGCTTTAAAAAAAAAAAAAAAAAGTGTTCACTTCAGCCAAAAAGTAATAGCTATTCAATCAGAGTAAAGCCTGTGCTCGGGTCAGCTAAAGTCCCTATTATTGCGCTTGTATTTTCTCCTGTACCTTGTGTGTTGCGTGGCTTTGGATTCTTCCACAGAGGAAAGAATCAAAAAATACAGCGTCACGTGCAACCTGTTTGGCGTCTCTTCTGTTGCACTCACATTGAGGAGAGCACGGCCACTGGAGACACGTAACAAAACATTCTAGCTCTCAGCGCAAGCATATGGTCTCTGGTGAGGGGTGGCACACAGCAAGGCTTCTCCCATTCTGGTTTTGCTCTCCCCCGTTAGCAAAGCTCAGACACAGGATAGGTGGATACATTTCTCACCATTCTCCTTCCCCTGTAGTCACCTGCCAGGTAGCTCTCCACACACACCTCTGAGGATGTTACGTACATTTCCTGCTAGGGCTGCTAAATTGCAGTCTTCTCAAAGGCACGTTTCAGGATAACTTGCATTCTCCAGTAAACAAATGTTGGGCTGACTTTTAGGCAAAATGCAACAACAACACAAAAAAGTGCTATTTGAGTGCTACGGTTCTGTAGGTATATAGATTTCCACTGCTCTTCAATATTGGTCAAGAAATTTCATCTGGTTACTATTCTAGTGAGAGTAATTTATGCAGCAAGCAGCTGGCTATTTTTAAGTGGCAGATACTTTTGCAAGGCATGAAGGGAAATTAAGGAAGAAAATTAGCCCATAATGTTCTTTTCTATCTGGCTAATAGGCTCCACATGTATTATTCTATTACAGATAATTTTAACATGTAATTTAGCAGGTTGTGCTGTCAGTGCATCCTACCACTCTGCCAAAGAAAGCAGCCCGAATCCCCTGCAGACAGCTGATGGAGGCAGGACATCTCCAGGGGAGAAGATCCACCTGATGGAGAGGGGGAGAGGGAAGCAGGGGCTGTTTCAGAAGCCAGGACTCCTTTACCAGGCAAAGCTACTAAGGAACCGATGAGGGAAGGCAGATAAGGATAAGGGGGAAAGAAAGGCCAGGTTGGGCAGCACGAGAAGGGGTGAGGGGCAGGGTACCATCTGCAGGCTCAAATGCACACTGACCCTTCCAGGTGGCTGACAACCCGACCACCACAACGCCCACTTTTGGGTCTCACTCCTGATGTCCCTGACTGTTATTTTGAGAAGAGGGACTCATGCAGGGTTCCTTGTTTAACACTGAAACAAAACCAGCTGTTACAAGCCTCAGACCACTTCAGCTAAGTGTTCAGCTTACCATGAGATGTTTTCAGTTCCCAGATATTATTTGAACATGAAAGCTGCTAAATAAGGCCAACTGCTTTGGTAGCAGTGTTGGTGACTCACACGTCGACCCGTTTGCTGGTTCACAGCCAGCAGTGAGGCACAGTGCAAGGCTGGTGCTGCGGGTGCTGAGGTTTGGAGGAGTGACACAACAGGGTCCTGTCATAGCCTGGCTGCCTCTGTGCAGAGTGGCTGCATCTATGCAGATGTGCCGTGCTGCTCTCAAACGCACTTTGCATTTTCAAGCATGCTAAATTGATGCCTGCAGCGTGGAGCTGATTGTACATCTAGTCTGTTCAAATGAAGCACACAATGTTATATTAAGCTCCACTAACGAACACAGGGTCTAAAAAGCTAGGGGAAAATGTCTCCTCTAACCACATCAAGCAATTAATACATATTTTCCTCTTCCACATCTGACTTTTTTTTTTTTTTTGTATTGTGTTCTTGGAGAAGACATACAGAACAGTGCAAGGAGCAAGATCCGGAATTCATCCAGTGCCTTTGTGCCCTCAGGCTCCACTCTGAGTAGACAAACATGGAGGAAGTAATTGGTGCAAAGCTAGATATAGGCAGAGCAAAAAGCATCATCAAAACACTGAAAAAAAACTCAGAAAGCAAAGCTGGCAATCTGGATCTCTTGGAAAGCTGAGGAAAGTGGTGGTGGTTTTTGAACTTGTCCATTTGGCTTCTGGGATGAACTGTTTGATCTTCTGCTAACAAATTTAATCCTGATACATCTTAATCTGTAGCAAGACTCTGGAGTTAAGCAATCACACGATGTAACCACAGGAACAGATTTCCCATTTCTAATGTGAAAAAGGCTTTGCAATTCACCATGACTCAAAGGACGCTTTTTGCAGCATCAGCCGCAGGCGAGGTGTCTGTATATGCATAGCCACTAATACTAAGTGTTATTCCATTTGATCCCTGTGATATGCTAGGGCCAACCCAACCATATGGCCAAATCCAAGACTGGATGCTTTATCTAGCAATATGTCCATTCTTGTCTCACTCCTCCTGTCACAGCTATCACTTGCTGTCTTGTGTACTACCACAAATGACCAGCTACAGTTTGATCCCAGCAGCTGTGTATTACAGCACTTCCTCAGAAATCGAGAGGTCACTCTAGGACACATTCAAGCGAAAAACACTGTGTAGAAGGTAGACAGATTATTGATTTTGTTAGCATGAAGGACGATTTTGTAGTTAGCAGAGTCGACATTGTATTACTGTTCTGTGCTGCTTTGGAGAGGTAAGCACTGAGGGGTCCCAAGTTCAACTAATATAAATCTAACAGCGAGCTGTTTGGCAACTCACAGAACAATAGTCCCCTTTAAACCCAGTCCTAACCTCTTTTTTTTTTTTTCCTCATGCTCACAGATTTGTCAAAGCTCACTAACCTGCCTCAGAGCCAAAAAGGCTATGTTATCAGTGCCCAGGAAAGGCAATTTCTGTAAAGGTCATAAAAATAAGGAGGACTGCAAGGATCTGGCAAGCAAACAAGAGGACATACTTGAAGGGAAAAAGAGAAAGGAGGTACTATAAACTGAGCCATCTACATTTTAAAAGGAAGGGGGTAAAAAGAAGGAGGGTTCAAGTCATTTGGAATCCTTCTCACCACTGCAAACCAGCAGGTCATTTCAACAAAGAATGCCTAAACTCAGACATTTAGCACATCTCAAGGCCAGACAACACAACTCAGTCCATTCCCAGAGCTGAGCAAGGGCTTCCCTGTGAAACAGTTGTGGGCTGTCCAAGGCAGAGAGAGCTCATGTGTTTTATGCTACTTTCAGCTGCTCATGGCACCACTTCACTTAACTGTAGGGTCACGGACCTACAGGATTTTAAGGCAGGAGTATGGTCTCCTACTCATTCTCCCTGAAGCAGAATCACACCAGGTAACAAAGTGCTACTCCAGGCATCACTACAGAAATGTCAACAAGTTGTTTTGTTTATGTTGTTTTTTGTTTTGTTTTGTTTTGTTTTGTTTTTCAATTGCATGTACTTACTGTAAGGGCAGTGAACCTCTCTCCAGCCACATACGACTGCACATATAGCCTGTGTTACAGATCTCAGCTTGACAGCCTTGTATTACAGGTGTAAGGAGCCATATTTCCTGCATGGGACATCCCTCACCAAGGCAAGGACATCCACCTTCTCCCATGGTTTTCTCTAGGGGTTACCTATCCCAACAGCTGGCTGCTTTCATATCTAATGAAAGTGCAACCAACACAACCTGAGTCTCCTTTAATGGAACCTGAAACAAAAACCTAAAGGCTACTCTAGCATCTCAGCTGCATGAGAATGCTTACCTCCTTCTCCAGAGTTTTCCTGCTAAATCAAAACTCTGTATTTGATTAAAAAAACTCCTCTGTAGGTTTGTCTTATTCTCAGGGTTACAGAGGGAAATGATAACATCAAGTATATAGGTAACTAACGAGGCAAGGACATGCAGGGACAGTATTACTGTTCAGTATAGACTCTCTAAGGTACACAGTCTCCAGCTGTTGACGGAAATAGTATGCTGTGCATAGCACAGCTGAAATGCCATCTGAGCTCTTGATCCTTCTGCTGGCAGTAGGCCCCATGTCCCGCCTACACAGCAAGGATGCCAGCGCTGTGCCTTTGGGCTGCCCTTCTCTGATATAACACCCCAGTACCCCGGTAGCACTCACTCGAGGCACAGCACAGTCATCCTCAGACTATTTCATTTGGCTCTCTCCATTCACCCCCATCATAAGCAGCCACAAACTGCGCTGCACACACCTTCCCTTTCCTGCCACTCAAGCTTTGTCCCCCAATGGAGATCCACCCAAGTGATGCACCTCCTTACCACCACCATTCCCACCCCTTCATCCTCGGTGACACTTCTGGTGAGTAAGGGAAGGAAGGGATCCTTCCTTCTTCTCCCATAGCAGGTCTGTGGAAACAGAAATATTTCTCTCTGAATCTATTCCAGAAAGCATCAGTTTCCTCACCATGGAAGGGCTGAGGAAGATTCTCTATGAGGGGTTCCTGTCCAGCTTGATACAAGTCCTTTCACTGTGCTGAGCTTTCCTTTGCTTTCAAATCCAGCTCTCTCATCTTACAAAACTTTTTCTAGAACCAAGAAGGTTCAACATCTTCAATTCAAGAAAACAAAAACAAAAATCCAGTCAGATTGAGTGGGCTGAAAAGCACCTCTGCTAGTGAAGAAGGACAAATGATCTTTGGGTGGAGTACGAACAGAATACAAGATGGGAAATACTTAGTATACTTAATACTTAGGGCAACAAAGACGGTGAAAGGTCTAGAGGGGAGATGTATGAGGAGAGGCTGAAGCCACTTGGTTTGTTCAGCCTAGAGAGGAGAAGACTGAGGGGAGGCCTCATGGCGGCCTGCAGCTTCCTCATGAGGGGAGACGAGGGGCAGGTGCTGATCTCTTCTCTCTGGTGACAGTGACAGGACCCGAGGGAACAGCATGAAGCTGTGACAGAGGGGGGTCAGGTTGGATGTTAGAAAAGGTTCTTCACTGAGACGGTGGTCGGGCACTGGAACAGGCTCCCCGGGGAAGTGGTCACAGCCCTGAGCCTGCTGGAGTTCAAGAAGCATTTGGACAACGCTCTCAGACATATGGTCTGATTTTTGGGTGGTCCTGTGTGGAGCCAGGAGTTGGACTTGATGATCCTTTCCAGCTTGGGATATTCTATCATTCTATGATTTTCTATGATTTTTTGTGCTGATCTGCCTTTGCCTTTTCTTTATCTTCTACAGTCACGGCCACATAGTAGCTGTGTATGTACTTCAATCTAAATGTAGGGATGTTAACACCAATGTTGCTAAAAATTTGATGAGAACAGGATTTGGCTGTTAGAATCATGATCAATGAAGATGTTATTATTGTGAAAATATTACTCTCCATTCTACCTCTCAGTATAAGAAATACTTCCTTTGTCTAACTACTTTAAAGATTTATGTAAAGTCAAGTGAACAGAGACACTTGTCTGTTTTTTTTTTGCAAGTTCCACAAGCACCAGGAAGCATAGCTCGTTTCTGGAATCAGTGGAGCAAATTCCATTCACTGAGTTTGCAAGTCACCAGCTTTGGTGAAACTGCACCTCAGTCTGTATCTGCAAGATGGACATTTATCTTTCAGAGGGCAGAAATGTTTGTTCTACAGTAGCTGGACAATTAATAAAAATCTGTATGAAACATAATAGCGCCTGCTATACCTGAAAATCTTATAGTATATTTCTGACCGTTTCTCTGAAATCAGTGTATACTACTTAAATTTATCTTTCATTGGTTAGGGTAGGTTTTCACACACACTTATTAAATATAAACTTTTATCTTCTCTGTTTATGCAGATCCTGAGCAAAAGACATGACTCTGATGTTTGACCACAGTATGGATAACAACAACGCTCCTTCTATTCTCCCTACACTATTGCTCCTGCTGCAGAACAACAGCTACCCTGAGACCTCCATCCCTCGTGCTGGCCATGAGATGACAGAGTCACCAAAGGAACCCAGGTCAAGCAGGAACCACACTGTCTTGCAGTATGAACTGAGGCCAGGGGAAATTGTAGGAGCCAGCATGGTTTTTGGAGTATTGTGGCTGTTTTCCATCTTCGGAAACTCCCTTGTTTGCTTAGTGATCCACAGGAGCAGGAGGACACAATCAACTACCAACTATTTTGTTGTCTCCATGGCTTGTGCAGACCTTCTCATCAGTGTTGGAAGTGTACCATTCGTGCTGCTTCAGTTTACCTCGGGTAGGTGGACGCTGGGGAATGTGATGTGCAAGCTGGTGAGGTACATTCAGTATCTCACCCCTGGAGTCCAGATATACGTGCTCCTCTCCATATGTGTGGATCGATTCTACACTATTGTCTACCCCCTGAGCTTCAAAGTGTCAAGAGAGAAAGCCAAGAAAATGATTGTAGCATCTTGGATCTTTGATGCTGCATTTGCGTCACCAGCTTTCTTTTTCTATGGCTCCAGCAGGGATGACCATTGCAACTTTTTTCTCCCAAATTCTTGGGAAGGAGCCATCTACAGTATCATCCATCTCTTGGTGGTGTTTTTGATCCCATCCATCCTCATTATCCTATTCTATCAAAAGGTCATCAAGTACATTTGGAGAATCGGCACTGATGGCAGGACTGTCAGGAGGACAATGAATATTGTTCCAAGGACAAAAGTGAAAACCATCAAGATGTTCTTAATGTTAAATTTAGTGTTTCTCCTGTCCTGGCTCCCTTTTTATGTGGTACAGCTTTGGCACCCACAGGAAACAGACTACAGAAAGAGTTCCTTGGTTTTCATGGCTATCACATGGCTCTCTTTCAGCTCTTCAGCTTCTAAGCCAACCCTGTACTCAGTGTATAATGCAAACTTCAGAAGAGGGATGAAAGAAACTTTCTGCATGTCCTCCATGAAATGTTACAGAAGCAATGCATACACCATCACCACCAGTTCAAGGATAGCCAAAAAAAATTATGTTGGGATCTCAGAAATCCCAGCACCAGCCAAAACTGTAACCAAAGACTCAATCTACGATTCATTTGACAGAGAAGCAAAAGAAAAAAAGCTTGCCTGGCCTATTCATTCAAATCCTCCAAATACATTTGTCTAATTGGCTTAATTGCTTTGAAAGGTGATTATGTACCACCAGAATGAAGAGCTTTATCTCTTTTTTGAACCAATGTAAATTTACATATTTTTAACACGACTTTTAGGGAGGAAAAAAAGATGTTTTATTTTATTAAATGCATTGATTTTGATGTATCCAGTCTACTTAATTTCAGCTACATTCTGCTTTTGGAAGTACTCTCCCTAAATCATGAGCATATTTGCTTTTTTACCAAAAAAAAAAAAAAAAAAGCAAAGCTCTTACACTTTCTGTATATAGGAGCAAAAGGGAAAGAAAAAACACCGCATTTTTAATCACTGTACATTGGCCACCATGTATAAATGCATAAACCTACCCAAAGCCATCTATACTTCCTTTTGTTATATCCTTATGAATACTGTTGCACTGGGGTTTTCCTTCCTGTTCAGACCCTGTGGGGAAGATTTTCTTATGTGGGCAATGCAGGCATAACGCTGAGCTCATTGAAATAGGTTGTAAAATGCCCACTGCCTCTATAGGGTCAGTGCTGAGTGCTTTTGCAGATTCAGTGTTGTACTTCCAGAGAGGTCTTGTGGTATGAACTGCCTGAGAAAAGTCCTGCCCTTTGTCTTGCCTTCCCCAACTCCTCTCTAGCTGCATCTACACCCAGCCTGATATGTCTACCCAAAAGCCAGGGGCGGACATCACCTAGGAGAAAACTTGCTGATTATCAGGGGCCATGATTATACCAGGCACCCAAGGACTTGTCAAATTCAGTGTTTCTCCTGTCCTGATCCCGTTCTTTGTGGCACAGCTGTGGCAGCTGTAGCAAATAGTGGTTTCCCAAACAGGAGCAGGAAAATGAGTTCTGCAGTCCCTCTCCACAGCTCACATGCTCCACTGAACGCATCCTCCAACAGTCCGCAGTGTTTCAATAGGTCTCTAATAGGCATCCCAGAGGACATAAGATGGCAGGGAGCAGTGACTGCAGGTGAATCTGGCTCTTGCTTGTATTATGTTGCCAGCTTAGTGAGAAAAGAGCCATACAGGACCGTCCTGATGGGAAGGGGAACAGCATTCGGGGAACCGTGATGAGAGGCAGGGGCTCCTCTGTGCACCCCTGCACCTGATTACTAATGAGAAATGAGCACTCACGTACGTGTATGGGCACAGACACCCATATGCAATGTCCATTTGGCTGTCACATAACCAGCTGGCTGGTGTGATGGTGCAGCCAGGGCAGGGCTGGGCCCATATCTGGTGCTGGTGAGCTGCCAGTCTCAAAGGACCCAGGGGAGCAAGGAGGGAAAAAGAAAGGCACTGCTTGGAGGTCACATCTGCCAGAAGGCAGCAGCCGCAGCAGGAGAGGAAGTGTTGTCTGATCCGTCCTCACCACCAGAAGTCCCCAAGCGATGGCAAAGTGCTGTGGGAAACTCCAGAGTTACATCCCCAGCACTCAGCAACTGATTTTAATTTGGTACCAAAATGCAAAGAATAAAATCCCAAGGCTGGCCTGGGATGTAACTGGTTGATAGAGCAACTTGCCCATCCTGAGCTGGTAGACAGCTCAGTACACCAAAGTGGTAGACACGTATACCTTGTGGACATGTATACCTTGGGTCCATTAACTTGAAGTACTTACTCTGGAGGTTTACTCCATCTAGGATACAGATCTACTCCTCTCTTTAGGATTAGGTAATAACACTCTTAGTTACCTGCCAAGATCTACAAGACTAGATCATTAAACCCACAGGAGAAGGATGAAGGGTGTTTTTTTTTTTAAAACCAGCTTGAAACAGACATTTCTTACATCATGCCGTTATCAAACTCATTAATAAGAACTGGACAGAGTCTGTGTGTGGAATATTGATTTATTTTCCTAATTCATGTAGTACTGCCCAGAATTATAGTAGCATGCACTCAGAAAACACCAATAACTAGTTATGCACAAAATGAGGTCAGTACAAGCAGCCAGTTGGTGAATTCTCATCACTTTGCTGGATCAGTGCACCCACTTTCCCCCACCCAGGAAAGTTTCTATTTTGTCTTATAACATCAACAGTCCTGCTGACTTCAGACCAGAGATCCTTCCAGCCCAGCATCCCATCGCTGAGCATAGCCACCAGTGGGTGCTTGAGGACAGAGCACAGGAAGCAAGGAAGCTACAGAGGTCTGCTGAGACTTCCATCCAGCATCCAGCAATGTCTGCCAAGAATTAGTACCCTTCATAGGGTGGCTGTCCAAAAGTGGTACCATTCAGTAAATTCTGAGCAGGTCCAAAATGGACCTAGTCACAAAGCCCCAAAGACAGGGCAAGGAGCCCCATCCTATAGTTTGCTCAGGCCCTATCTGAGCTGCTTTAAGGAGAGTTTTGCCTGAGAATCAAGGACTTGACCTCTTTTCAGTTAAGGATCTCAAGCACTTTCTTCCTATTCTCTACTTTCCTCAGGACTAGCTCTGACAATGTCAGTAGACAGGTGATCTCCACTCATTTTCTCTGTGCCAGTCTTGTTTTGTAAACTTGTCTTGTATTGTCTTATTTCTTTTCCATACTGAAGAGTTTCATCCTACATGGTCATTTCTGGCACAGAAACCGCTCCAGACCAGGCTCTGCTTGGAGCATCCCAATGTAGCAGTTAGGGCATGGCCAAGCATTCTGAAGTCCAGATTACCAACAAGCATTTCAAACTCAAGTCATCCTAAAAGCATTGTGGACTCTTTGATCTTAGGCTAGTACTAGCCAGCTCCGGGGGCAGAATACAGCATGCAGGTGTCAGATATCCCTCCACATACTCCTGTTTCAAAATCTCAAGCCCCCTATTATATGTTTGAAAGATACATCCTCAGTCACAAACTCTTCAGAGAAGAATTACCTTTTTCTTCTATCTTCAGAGCAAATGTGGCACAGCTGGGTTCCTGCTCATGCCTGAGGCCTGAAAGTCCTGTAGTAACAAAAGTTAATAGAACAAGAGCAGCAAGTACTACAGGGTGTATTAATCACCCTTGAGTATCTCCCTTTCCCATCAGCAGGGAGCAGAAGCACACATGTGGTCGAGCCCTGGTGACAGAAGAGTCTGAAGAGGCTCTAATGCTGGCAAAGTGGGTGGGGAAACTCCTTTGTTGAGTAATATTCCTGCATCTATGTTAGAAAACTTCCTTCCTCTTCCTCTACCACACTGTGTGTGGTTATAAGAGCCCTTACTGTCTGTAGGAACACTTCCTGTATATGTTTCACAACTTCAGAAATCCCTGCTAAATAAGGATCTGATATTTCTCATCAAAGCCATTAGCAGAAATCCCCATGAACTGGGAGGGGAGAGGGCCTTAAAAATGAGACGACCGATATTTTCTGTGTGGTTCATATTGCAGGCAAATTGTTTCTCCCTGAAACATCAGTGTGTGCTTTTCTCTGTCACTTAATTACCTCTGACACAGGAAAATCAGATCTAGGGTCTCCAGGCCAAGTCAATCTTACAATGCTAATTTTAATGTAGGGTTTTGAGAGTTTAACCCAGCGGTTGTTCTTTTGGGCAGCAGTTTTATTAAAGACATCAGGCCAAACAGAACAGCATGACTCTGCCATTGAGGTCCCAGAGGAGCACGGGGCCGTGGTTACCCACCTCCTGCTGGGTCTGAGCTCAGAGGGACCCGGGACACTTCCTCTTCAGGGTGACGCAAAGTGGGGGCAGCACCATTATCTGGGTGTCATGGACAGGACAGACCATAACAGCCATTCTGTCCTGTTGAGGTGTATCCGGAGAGGCTGCAGGTGGTGAGTCCTTGTACAGCTGGACCAAAAGAATTCCAGTGGATGTTGCCTGTGCATAGGCAGCTTCCAGCCCGCAGATATGGAGCAGGTCTCAGACCATTACTACCACGTGCAGGGGCTGCTGCCTTCAGACTTGCTCCATTGCTCAAAAGAAAGGGAGGAAGAGAGGCAGTCCACCCTTAAGGCGCTAAAGCGTCATTCCAGACTAACAGCCTGCCACACATCATTTCGAACACAGAACCAGAACGCTTTTCACACCAGTGGGTGTGAAACCACAGACTTCTGTGTGACTTTCCCTCTTCTGAACTTAAATGCATTTCCCCACCTCCCAGAAGCTCTAAAACTACACAAGCTGGCCAGGAAAAGTCCATTAATGCCATTACACAACAGTTACGGATACAGTATCAGCATTTTGAAACAGCGGGCATTTCTGCCCTGAGATCACGGTCCTAACCAGCACTGCCACAGTGACCAAGTTTGGAGGTTTGCTTCCTTAAACCATGTTTCCATATCAGTAGAAGTCCAGACACAGCTGTGTCAGCGTAAGCATGATTCTGCTTGTGTAACTTCTTTTAGCCAAACCTACACTGGTAAAAACGCATTCTCAATTAAGTTCACTTAAGCTGCATCTAAACTTGGGGGAATTTGCCAGTACAGCTGTCCCTTTATCAGTTATATTGATAAACCTTTTTCAGTGAAGATAAACCTTTCTGATGTCAACTTCCATATGATGCAGCTTTAGGTAGGGTTAAAAAAGTTATGCAGAACAATCGAACAAAAACCACTGCTTAAGTTTTCAGCTAGAGGACAGATCCCTGAGTCCAAAAAGACAAAGTTCACAGCAATGCACAAGCTGAAGGAGCAGCAATGTGCCTGTACATCAAGTGCCCATGTTCATGTGTAACCTCTTCCTCTCCCTTTCTCACCAGCCATGCAGACCATCTCTAGCTCTCATCCCCTCAGCTGTGGTCGGGAGCACCATGCCCAAGACAAGGCTGCCTCCGTGCTCCCGGGGAGCTCCAGGCTTTCTCAGTCAGGTGACCCCCAGCTACTGGTAGCTTGATGCCACCATTGTAGGAGTTAAACTTGACACCATGCTACAGCAGGTCTGAAGATGAAAAATACTTGGCAGCTTGATGGGTGAAATGGCAGCTATTCCATGCTTAGAGCTGACTTCAGAAACTCGCAATGAAATGGGTGAAGATTGAGAAGTGCTAACCTTGTAACAGTGCAAGGAGAAAATTTTTCCACTCCTTTTATTTATTTTTATTTTTTATTTNAGTATCATTTTAGGACAGGTGACAGATTGGTTTGATAGCACCACCACTGTGTACCACTTGGTCTGCCAATGCCCTGGGGTGCCATAGATGCAGGAGGGAGATCATGCATTATCCAAGCAAGAAGTGGAAAATGCTGTGGGATTTGCTAGATCAATATATATCAATATATTTTAGATATATATATATATATTGGTATAAACAAATCTCTCTACACTCTCAATTCTTTAATTTCAACAGATCATTCTGGCAATATATCTAACACAATAAAATTACAGAGGAGTGAGGGAACATTAGGACTAAATTAAGCAATGCTATACAGATAAAGGCAAGTTTAAGGAATGCAATTAATGATGCAACAGCCAGCAACTGCCCCTGGAGCTTCATACAGCTCTGGGGCAGATACCCCTGGGCCTCAGAAAGGCTGGTTAGGTCAGCAGGTTTGGTGTCCTGACTGCTGTGCCTGTGGGGTACCTGTACGTGCCTGAGAGCATGTGTCTAGTGAGGAGGAAAGGAGCAGGCAGATGTAGGCTGAAGCTGCCACAATTTATTATGCCAGGTTTGGCGCTGAGCAAACAGAGCCTCCTTGTTTCACAAACACATCTCAACCCCATCTTCAAAGGAGCAGCTCTTGGAGAGAGGACTTCTGGATCTCTAGCCCATCCACCCCTAATTCTTAAATGTTTTCTGTGCAAGAACATGACCCAGTGCCAACTACTAAACATTTTTTTCCATTAAGCGTACACCCATCAAGTGGAAATTCCATCATTACTGTTTACTTTTGGTATTAAATAGCTTGCACTTGGGAATTACTGTTACTAATTGTCAAATTATGGCCCTCTGTTAAAAATTCCTAGCTGGGGGGTGGGAGTTGGTGAGAAGCAGAGGCACATACCACTTAAAACTTTTTCAGCCAGCCTCCCAGAGGTGATAGAGAGGTGGCTGTCACCCATAATCAGAGTTAAAAGTTTCCATATGCCTGGTTAAGAATCCCCAGAGTTTTCCAGTCTCCTCACCTCAACCAGCTTCACATCAGAGTTAACTGACATTGATTTAGGAGTTGGTTTTCCAAGGTGTTGAATGCATACCATTGATTTTAGCTGAAATTCTGAGTGCTCAGCCTTTCTGAATATCAGATCCTTCCTGTTTAAAAGAACAAAAAGTAGACTTGAAGTATATTAAATCCAGACCTATACGCTTAAAGGAAGGGTTATTAGCCCCTTAAGTGATTCTGTAAGTTAATATGTCTTTATTAGTTGGCTCTTTTCAACCTCGCAAGTGTTGTGGAATAGGCCATTATAAATTACATAAGCTTTATTTGAACTGGCTTCTAGTAAAACATAACACACCTACTGAAAGATTGTTATATAAATGTCACCTTCTGGTGAGCAGTCTGAACTAAAACACGGTTTTATTCTACACTACTGCTAATGCACCTAAAGCCTTTTTTTCAGTTTTCTCATGAAGCCGATCTCTGGATGAAATTCAAAAATGACACAGACAGCAATAATTCCTTTGTGTTCAGCATCTCAACCATTTTAGACTAGCTCTTAATTTGGCCCTAAATTTACAGGAGAAAGGAAAAAAAAAAAAAAGGAAAAAAAATATTACATCACCGAACAACTTAATTTGTCCTCTGGCCAGACACTAGTTTTTTTAACTCCACATACAAATGTGAGTAAGAGAGAGATACACTTTTGTCTCCATGGTTTGGGAAGTGGGGAGGTGATCAGGGACTTTCATTTTTACTTAGACCATGTAGAATTAGACACTATTAGGGAGCAGAGGCCACAGATGAATGGATGTAAATACCCATCTTATTTCCACAGGCATTACAGCACTTCTCACAGGTTTCAGTTCAGTCCTGTAGATTCACTGTCTCCACTGTGACACATCTCTGCAAAGTCCCTCTCTGTATTGATCCCAATACAGGAATGATGATGATGAAGTGATATTCAGCGTTAGCAAGATTTCAGATTATGTACAAATTACCTGTAAATGCAGCAGCAGTAGCAGTGAGTTTCTTATTAACTTGAAGCACTGCTGGGAACGGATCTGCTGTAAGGATTTCTGCAGACACTGAAACAGCTCTTGCCACATTATTGGATTGGTCTTTCTTTTAACTCAGGGCATCTTTCTTTGAATGAAGTCTTGAGGTTTTACATTTTTTTCCTTAAGAAGAGGGATGTTGCAGATGCAGCCCTTGGCCCTCCTACCAGGAGTTGCACTGCTTGTGCTGGTCTACAGCAGGCAGCATTGAGTTTCTAGAGCTAAACTGTGCATAATCTTAGCACACCAACAGAGGCAGCCACCACTTCCATACAGGCCAGAAAACAGACATATAAAGAGCTATTTCAAGATACTTCAAGGAAGGTTGATGTGGTAAAGGGTGCCTCTCCACAAATTGCTCTTGAACCTACAACAGTGTCTCCATAAGTCCCATCAGAGGCTAGACTTCTACCATTCAAATATTCAATTTCAATTAATAATATGTTCAGAGACCACTTTTTCAGTTTAAGTGTTTTACAGAGTATCTCAGAAGTGCTAGTTGAGAAAAATCATCTGTTTTTCATTTGTTGAGAAGTTTATCAAATGCCACAAATGCATAAAACTCCCTGAAGGAAAGAGATTTCATCCACCAGCATACCATAGCTGTAAATTGTGAAATCCCAACGTAAGTGAGCTGTTGATTTCAGATTTACGGAGCTATCTCCGGACTCTACAGCTACTCTGGTTACACAGAAGTCTCTCCTTCAGATGGACTCTGGTAAAATTGATCCAACATGTAGAAATAGGACCAAGAATCTCTCAGACTGTCGGGCACATTGAAGCTCATTTGGGGACTTGTTTATCACTAACCTGGCTTGCTGGGGAATTGTGTTTGCAGTCATACTGCACTAGCAACTTACAAGGCCATTTACGAATTCTAACCTTATTTGAAAAGGTAGTCATAAAACTAATTTGGTTTTGAGAACTAACAGTTGGCAACTTGGTGGAGAAGGGCTGGTCAGACCCTCCCATACACCTGCAGGGGAAAGCAAAAGAGAACTCGATCACCGTTTGTACTCTGTGAGCAGTGCAGCAGCCAGCCAGTGTGTGTCCTTGTTGACCAGTCAATTTGTCTCCTACCCATCAGCAGGGCTCATGGAGTCCAAAGTGGGCAGCTGCAGTTACAGAGTGAAGGAGAAGGAAGAGCAAGACAAAGATCACAAACCCAAAGGAAATCAGACTTGCAGAACAACTTGCTTTAGAGTGACATAGCCAAAATCCTTTCCCATGAGATTTTACCATGCAAACATTTCTGCGATGTTAGTGTGTGAAATCAGCACAAGCGTGACAGAATATACTGGCATTATTAAAGCTAAGATAAAAGCAAAAAAACACCCAAGTGTGTTATACATTCATGCTTCATCCAAATGTTGGAGGAAAATAAAAGAATCCTAGTGATCTATGAGCTTCTGCATCATTTAAGGATATGGTGATCAAGTTGGAACAACTGAAGAAGTTTCTGCCTTTCAGATGAGAAACAAAAACTGACTAAATACACCCAGGAAAATGAGTTTGTGAAAACAGTCCTTCAGTGGCTCTGGCAATAGTAGAAAAACACAGGTAACAATATTTTAACCTTTAAAGAAGGAAGCTAAAATGACACTACTCTAAATGAAAACTTTGAATGAAAAAGAAAAGTCAGTGTCCAGCCAGGCAGACAGCTTGAACCCCTGGATTAAACGTTTAATGAAAAGCAGCTCAAGTTCTGTTGGAGGGCAGATGAGCTTGCAGGGGTCCAGCCTTCCAAATGTCAGCTACCCTTGGGACAAACCAGGCACAAGCCCTGCACTTCAGCCTTTATTGTGGCCTGACCACCGCAGGAGAAACATTAACTGAGTTTTCTCTGCTCCTTGCTAAAATAAACTTGCGACCACAAAAGTTCCCAATGCACCTTGGAAGGCTGTCAGATCCCCCAACAGAAAAGAAACTGGAGTGCATTGCTATTGATCCTCTGCTCCACCCTTACCATCTCCGTGCAGAGCTTCAAATCAAGCATGACAGAAAGATAGCACACATGGAAGAAATGATGCTTAGAAGCATCCTTGACAACCCTTGCATTTCCCTCCTTCTTTTCCAATTAACTTGAAATTGCTCCTTTGTAAAATTCTCACTGATGTCTGAAATTAGTTATATACTAATGAAGACAAGGAAAATGAGAGTTTCCAGTAACTGAAAGAAAATAATTTTAATCCACATTAACAGGTGATATTTCAGGTTACAGCTGGTGATAGTATTTCTGATAGACCAAGGCAAAGCTGTTTCAATAACAGGCACATTTGTTTTGTTTATATGACTTATGTCATGCAAAGAGCACGAATCAGAAAAAACACGGTGAACGCAAGCAATTACAAGAGGCCACTCATCATTCTGCCTACGTTTTTCTTTATTAATACATCCACAGAACTGCAACTGTGCTCATTCCACAAGGCAGAAGCTTATGGCAGAGGGATTAAAACAGGCAACCTTTATCATCTTTCTCCAGCTGTCAATCAACCTTTTTTGTCTGCCAGCATGTATAGACAATATCAGCTCCATTAACAATGCCACTCCGTTAGTGGCATTGGATTGAAACAATGACAACATTAAGTGGCTGCTGCAAAAAGACACAAGATTATGTAAGTCCAAAAAGCTGAAGTAGTTAATTGGCTGTTTCTCAAACACCAGCAGCAATCCACTTTTGTTGCATTGGTATACTAGCAATTAAAAAGCTAATTATTATTTTATTTCAGAGGGTGAGGAAACCCTAAGAATAAAGTCATGAGAAATGCAGCTTGCTTACATGATAATAGTCTGTCTTCTCACAAACAGAACCCTGCAGTGTACGTGATCATGTAGTAAAGGTTTATGCAAATACTTGTCACAAGAATAATTAGCCGATCAAAAAGTCTAGGCAATACCCCATTCCCCTTTACCTTAGATTCTAGACAGGATTCTAGGTTTAAATGGAAGGCTAACCTTGTGATCCTATTTACTCTAATGAAACTTCTCCTGGAGTATGTTCATGAGATAAATAAAGGTCTTTGGGCCAAAATTTTCTCTCTCACAAATGAATTTCCCCTTAGCTTCACAGCATGTTTCAGTTACACAGGGACAAGCTGAATTTACCCTTTTATTTTCAAACTCCGTCACTGGTGAAAATGCTGGGCAACCTCAAATTTTAAAGACATGCAAGTGACAGAATAATCTGAATCTCAGAATGTTCAAAATGAAAGACTTCCAAATTTGTGAGTACCAGAACTACTTCAATACACGCCCAACATCTACAACCAACCAATGTTCTCAACTGCTGTCTGCTGCCACTGTCTGCTAACTTTGCTGCCTTCCTCCTGATCATACTGCTAAAGAGAAGAACATTTGAACAAGCCAAAAACCACTCTGGAGTGAACTGCTATCAGCACTTCTTCCACTAGGCTATGCAGAGAAACATGAAGTGGGTCCCAAGCTACAAAGTCTGATGATCGTATTAAGAGCTTGCAAAGCAGAAAGGCTGTTTACTCTGATGTTAGTGAGAGCTTAAAATGCAGCAGTATTCAGTGTGAATTGGCAGGTATGGTACAGCATGTTTGCAGAGGCAGAGAGAAGCAGCAGACTAACTCATGTTTTTATGTAGTTCTCTGGAAAAGGAAGCCTTGATGGCTTTTGCAAATAGCTACCAGGCCACTTGGGGAAGAAAGAAGATTCACAGAAGACTCTTTCTGTAGGGAGGAAGGAATGCATACAGAAAAGTGGGACATTTCAAAGTACTACTCTAGGGTAGAGGAAAGAAAAAGCCCAGAAATTCAAAACAGAAAACACTGACCTAGCAACATGGCAGGATCTATGTTTGATAGGGAATAGGAAAGAATTATTCTTACATCAGCAGGCATCTGGAGCATGCCACATAAGGAGATGTGGAAGTTGGAAGACACTGCTGGTATGCTCTACCACAGGAATATGCAGCATTGCTGTCACCAGCACTCTATAACTTGATCAAAATATATTTTCAAAGTTGCCATGAGAAAGACGGTATGGAAGAAGTCAACTTTCATACTAGGCAATTTAAATTCACATCAAACATCCTGTCTAATTAAAATACATATTTTACAATCCACTTGTAGCCTTATCTTCACAAAACGTTACTTCATCAACAGAATACCTATCAGCTGCAGCACAGTTAAGAATGTCAGCATTACCCACGATTATATAGAGAAAGCATACACAAGAATTGCTCAAAGTAGCAGTTAATAGTATTGATTTAAGCCAGTTTTCAGTTACACACAGACACACAGAAAAGCAGGGCTAATCTTGCACTAGTTATGGAAGCAAAACTTCCACCTCTCAAGTGCTTTTTCTGGAGGAGGAAAAAAAAAAAAACCCTTAAGGCCAGTTGTTGTTGGGTTTGTTTGTTTTAATGAAGTGTTGCTGAAAACCATTAGCTGAACAATGACAGTATTTTCTAGTTACAACTTAAAGTAAGAAAAAATGCAAACAATGGTATAAATAATATAGCAATTAAGCAACAGCTTTTGCAGAAATTGCTTAAGGGATTGGTTTAACTGACAGTACAGATTCTACTTGTATATCCACATATGCAAATCTGTACATTCCATAAATACACCATCAGTTGTAGTCTAGTGATGCACTATTCAGTATGAGATACTGCAGATTTTACAGCAAATTAGAAGCTTCTGTTTTCTAATACAAATGCAGAGTCATATAAGAAATTCAGTTATGCATGTAACTTAGAGCGAAATTAATCATAGGATCACAGAATGGTTTGGGTTGGAAGGGACCCTAAAGACCATTCAGTTCCACCCTCCCTGCCATGGGCAGAGACACCTTCCACTAGATCAGGTTGCCGAAAGCCCCATCCAACCTGGCCTTGAACACCTCCAAAGGACGGGGCATCCACTGCTTCTCTGGGCAACCTGTTCCTGTGCCTCACCAACTGAGGCACTGTAAAATGCACTAACAGCAGGAAAGCCACAAGCTGGTATTTTGCCTTCCTTATCCACAACAGGGATTTCTACATGAGCTGATGCTCTATCACTCATGCTGTAACTCTGAAGCATAGTGAGGAATAAGGACCTTATTTCAGCTTTTCCTGATTTCTCTACATTTTTAGACTAGACCAAAACATTTGATTATTAGCAGTAATTTTACAGATAATTATAGAGATTATAATTTCTTGGAAAGTAGCAAATTGAACTACAACATGAAATTTTCTCTGTCTCTTCACAGGATGCCAGGAAGAACTAGATTCATTATTGATGTACATTAATCTTCACCCTAAAATGCAAAAGGAAAAAAAAAAAATTCAGTCACAGGCACCCTCCCAAAGCTAGTCATGCTTCCAGCTGTCACGAAAATGAAAAGCTTTTTGAAATGGATTAAAAAAAAAAAAAAAAAAACACCCACCACCACCTCTGGTGTAATAGTTTTTTGGAAAGCATGTATCAGAATACAGATTCTTTGACAAACACTTCTTATCAGATTATGAAAGCCGACCATGATTGATGGTTTCTAAAAAAATTTTTTTTTTTTTTTTTTTTTATACACATAAATAGGCAAAATGTTCTCAGTTAAGTGACAAGTCTATTAAATATATCCACTTCATTTTTCAGGATTCTATGCACTAAACATATATTTGGGATTAAAAGGATAAAATTTACTACATCTTTTTCTTACCAAGTTTCCACTGTCTGGTACCAGTCCTTGGGTTTAAATCCCCAAAAGCATTAGTGCAAGTGTACAGTGCTTACCTGATCAGCATTGAGTTCAGTCTTATTATATCCTATTGTAACAGAGTCCTAGCATTGTTATAAACTCCAAATACACAGCATTTTTGGATGACTGTGGATAGAGTTTCCAAGAGATACCCACCTTTAGCTGGGCAAATGGTTCTAGCTGACCATTAGATTTCCATGGCAAGAGGGAAAAATGAAGCATTTCCAGGCTTAGTTCCTTTCTTCAACGTTTGTGAGAGAGAATCAGCTGCATACACTCACTGCAGGAGAAATGGATGGAAGGCTGTATCCATCTTATACAGAGAGGGTAAGACTAAACCGTCCTCCGTTATTTAAGTTCCATATGAGACTCCTAGTCAGAGGACCTGGTTGTATCACTTCTAGGAGCCACTCCAACGTGGATGAAGACTGCAAGCACACAGTACCAAATGAGCATGAACCACAAACATTTCTGGTAGTTTTCCAGGGGAACCACTAAAACTTCAAACTCCAAAATAAAGGACTCCTGGAGATCCACCAAGGCCAGAACATTCATAACGTAGCACGATCTGCCACGTGACAGAAGGCATGGATCTTTATCTAATGATTCTTGCTGGGGATCCTAGAAATCGTAATGAAATACAGCATCCAGCGCAGATTGGAAGACTGCAGTTAGAGCCGCTAACTTTGTGTCTCACATATTTTGGCTTGCAGGACAAACAAGAAAGCAGTTTTAAGATGATGTAGGCTGTAACATGCCTCCTGTCCCATCTGCATGACGCACAATAACCTGCTTGAACACAGATGCCACTAACTGTGCCACAGAGCTTGCCCAGACTTACCAAACCCAACCCTGTAATGCCAACTGCTGACTAAGCCCAGAAGCAGAAGCCACTAGAAGGGGAAAGAGATGAAAACGTTGCTCTTCACACTGGAAAATTCCAGCTCCTCATTTCCTCCATAAAAGAAAACTTTCTGAGAAGTTTCTTGTATAATATCACAGAAAGTGAAACAAAAAGAACGGAGGGAAGAAAGCAAGCATGGTATTTCTGATGAGATTAGTGCTGCATTTATCACAGAGGGAACTGTTCCAGTCATGAATACAACTCCTCCAACCCCTCTGTATGTTTTCTACATCCCTGATTCAGGAAGATACTTAGGTGTATGTCTAATTACAATACATAGTTTACATAGGAAACCAGAGGCATTGTGTAAGTCTAATTCTAACCAAAGCCCAACTTCTAGCATGTTCATGTTACAAAATCCAACTGCAACGTTCACAGAGTATAGTCCTGGACACCTGGCCTACCTTCCCTCCCCGCCCCCCTCCAGAGAACACAGAAGAAGGACAGTGTCGATTCAACAGATCTACACTTATGGCTTGGCTTTGTTGCTGTCTTTCAGAACAAACTGCAGTTCAGAGCTTAAAATAGGGGGGGCGGAAAAAAAAAAAGAGAGAAAACACCTCGTATCCTTCCCATCTCTGCTTCACTGTTACTTAACCTTTCATAATAGTTTTTTACATCTATGCAACAATTCCGGCAATTGCTAACTAAGCACATGTGTGGAGGGTCTAGAATGAACTGAAAACCATGCTTTAAAGATTAATATGAGTGCTCACAATGGAATTCTGAAAACAACTGTATGCTGTACACTGAAATATGGCACTTCATTATTTTCAGTGCTTTTGACTAATCCTAAATTAAGGTAATTCCAAACAGACACAATTAGTTCAATAAAAAGAATGCAACACTCAGTCTAGCAAGTCATTCATTATAATATTTATTCTATGAAACAAAGAAAACATAAGATTAAAAAACTTTCCATGCATCTCAAAATACAGAGAAAGACGTTGTCACAAACAAAACAGAAAACAAGCAAAGCAAAAGCCCCACTGAAAATCCTGAGATCCACTCTTCACATTTCATCATACACACATAAAAAGCATATACAGAAGAAAGTGTAGTCTAAATAAAGTGGCAGGTTATCTGTCAGTGTCTTGGATCAGCCCACAAGACTTTTGCCATTGCCTCTCTTATGATAAGAACAAACTGATGCAACTTGTTTTCCTTGCTACCAGTTCTTGGCATTATCTTTGGCTGGGAAATGACAACAGCACAATACAGTTCACATCACACTGCAGCCTAGGAAGATACCCAGGCCCAACGTGCAGGTAGATACAGAAAAATAGCAGTGCATGATGGGTGGGAGTTGGTGGCAGTTGTTCCACTGCTAGAAGCAGGGTGTAGGGAAATGTTTTGACAGTCTCAGGAAGAAACATACCCTGTGAAAGAAGTATGGGCAGAAGCAGGGAATATATGTAGTACCTCTTTAAGAATCCCAATAACATAAAAGACATGCTGCGTTATAAAAGGATGGTGAAAGTAACATCTTTATTTAGGTTGCAAGTTACATTATTATAAACCTTCTTACTGAAAGCTTTTGATGAGGCTCCTTTTCCTCAACCTATAACATTCCATTTAGCTTTAGCAAAGCTGTTACAAGATCCTCCTCTTGCTTTTATTTTACAGAACCTCTCAGACTCCCACAATGGTTACCAACCACGTAACTACTGACCACAAAGTCAGCCTAATTCTGGGCTCATGCTTCCAATACAAAAGCAGCCCCCATCTCTTACTGAGAATGCCCAAAAGCTGCATAGCTGTACTTGGGGAGGGAGGTGTAGAGAAAGGAAGAACAAGGCTCCTCTTACACAAACACCTATTACCCCAAAAGCCCCACTCCATGCAGGTTTAGGCTTTTGAGAAGCAAAGAGTTTCATGTGGGGAGGAGCAAAGAGAAGACAGCAGATTGGCATCCTTCCCCCTGGACCCAGGGATGCATCCACTTCTCTGATAACAGCATTCTTCTGCTAGCTACCAAGCTATCTCTGCTGCAGTGTGGAAGGTTCTGCATTCGACTCCTGTGAATGATGCATCATGGGGGAAGAGTGTTATACTGACAAGTGTAGTTTTCACATTGTTTCTTAAAAACAAAGCTAGGAATACATATTTTTAAAATTACAGTAGAGGTAATTTAATCTAATTTAATCTGTAGTGTGAAATAATAACAAATTAGCATTCAAGAGATATAGAATTGCTTGTGTTACCTTAACTGTTCCTTTGCATGTATGTATCAGCAAAATGTAAAGATCATGTAATACAAAGTCAACTTTCAATCCCCCAGAAGAACCTTACTTCATCTCCTTGACAAGCACAAATGAGGCCGAAAGGAGACTCCATTGGAAATCCCAAGTCCAGCATTTCTCACTTTTCACTGTTTGCAGCTAGAATAATGTTTTCTTGACGGAGTTTTTAAAATTAAATTTATGTTTTATGTGCTCCATTTCCCTCACATTGGGAAAACAGAAAATGCTGTAAAAGATTGTGGTCTCAGTCTTCACAGGCCTTACTGAAACACAAAGATTTAGTTTTCTTCTAAAATAACTGCCCAGCTTCCTGACTAGTATAATTTTTGTGCTGTCCATGTAAACATTACACAGAGTCTTTTTACCACCCACTACGCCCTTTGCTTCAATCAACTACTTGTGCCCAAGAGCACATCCTTATGTTTCTTCCTACGCCACAGCCATCCTCCTACACCACAAAAGATGTAACAAAATAGGAATTAATCGTAGGCTGGACACTTACAGGGATTGCTGCTGTTTGCTTCTGTCTTCCCAGCCTTGGCAAGTTTGGTTGAGTTCTGCTGTGCTTTGCCCAGCTCCTCTCCAGTTAGCAGGGCTTTTATTTCAGAGGGGATTTTCCCTTGGTCCATTGCCATGCACCACTGCTTGTACTGAAATATGCAAACACATTAGGCATTAGCAAACTGCCAGGATCACATTAGTAAACAAAACAGAGCAGTAATCTTTACCTTCCGGTATATTCATTTAAAGTTTGAATTTACTGGACTGAAGTCTCTTACAAAACTGCAGAGTGCTAACGAGCTAAGCACGTGTCCACGGTTACATACCTGGCCCCAGTAAATCCTGTTTCAGTCAATAAACTGCTACTCAGTGGCAGAGCTAGACACAATACTGTAATTATTAAACAACATGGAACACTTTGTGCATTTTCTTGCTGTTAGCATGCCAGAATACTGTTCCAGTTCACGGCCTATTAAAAACAAATATTTCACATGACTCTGGGGCTGATCGACTATTAAGAGGCCTTGCTGATTGTGCAAGACAGAGTTACAGGACATTTACCATATTACTAGTTCCCTCATCTTAAGTTCTAGACTGTCAAACCCTGAAACACACTGAAAAGCCCATGGTCAGTTGACTAACTTTCCACCTTATCCTAACCCTGTTCACTGGTGGTGACCAGCCCTGCCTTGTCAAACAAACCTAAAGCAAGGTCAAAGCAATATCCTCAACTCCAACGAAATTTCAATGGCATCTCCATATCAGTGAGGAGCTGAGACTGTATTCCTAGATGAGACATTTTCTTTTGTTAATGCAGCTTATTTGGTCAAGACAGCCATCTTCTACGTGTTCTAAACACAGGATAACATGTGTAGATGGTTGTGCAGCTAACACAGAGAGTATGCTGCAAGAACCAGCCTCCTCCGCAATGACAAAGGTCTACTGGAAGCACTGATACACAGTGTGTGTATGTCCCCATTGATACTTTAACACACCTCTTTCCAACCTCTACCTCTTTCAACCTCTGTCAGAGGTTTTCCAAAATAAATGTTTCAAAGACACAGTCATATGCAACGGTGCTTTCTTTGCTCACTTACAGTTCAAAACCAGCAGATAACTTGCAGCATGAAGTTTATTATTCATCATGCAAAGTAGGCAAGCAGCTGAGTGCATCTGTTACTGATGTTTTAATATTTTATAGCTGGCCAAATCCCACTCCTTTTTGTCACAGTGATTTCAAGAACAAATGTCCACAAGGGTAGGCTCCAAATAATATTGAGGGTTAGGTTAAGTGATAGTTTCTTACCATTTCGAGCTCTTCTCTGAGAGCACAGATGGCTCGCTCTCGGCTTGAAACCAGCTCTTCCAGGTACTGGTACCTCAGCTTCTTCCTGGCTCTGCACTCTCTTGCACTCTGACGACTTCTTTCAAGTTTTGCCTTTAAGTCTATTTTGGCTGGTTTACGACCTCGCTTGCCTGGTTTCTTCACTTTGCCTCCAACCACCTGGAAATGAAGGGTACACTAAACATGATGTTCTGCAAAGGGAATGCTGAAACCATTTATGCCTACAGCTGTCTCAAGTAGAAAAAGTTGCACATAACTTTCAGTAGCTCTAGAAGCACCAGAGGAAAGAAGATGTAGCTTGTTTAGGGGGCTGATGTACAAAACTTTCAGTGATAGCCTCTAGAACAAAAGGGACGGATAAGACTTCATATTGAAGTCAGTGCTTAAGCAGTCCTATTGTAAATCTGATTTGGAGGAGTGATATCACAGAAGCACAGAATGGCTGAGGTTGGAAGGAACCTCTGGAGGTCATCTTGCCCAACCTCCCTGCTCAAGCAGGGCCTCCAAGAGCCAGTTGACCAGGACCACGTCCAGACAGCTTTTGAGTACCTCCAAGGACAGAGCATTCACTGCATCTCTGGGCAACCCGTGCCAGTGCTTAGTCACCCTCACAGTAAAGTGCTTCCTGATATTCAGACAGCACTTCCTATGTTTTGGTTTGTGCCCATTGCCTCTTGTCCTGGCACTGCGCACCCCTGAAAAGAGCCTTGGTACATCATCTTTATACTCTCCCTTCAGGTATTTATACGCATTAATGAGATCCCCTGAGCCTTATCCAGGCTGAACAGGCCCAGCCCTCTGAGCCTCACCTCACAGACGGCATGCTCCACTCCCTTCATCATGTTTGTGGCCCTCTCTCCAGTAGCTCCACATCTCTCTTCTACTGGAGAGCCCAGAACCAGACAGTACTCCAGATATCTAGGAGGATATCTGGGATATCTAGGAGGGAGAGATGATCAGTCAACTCTCCAGAAAAATTGATTTAATATTACCAACAACCCCTGCCCTAGTAATTGCCAGCTCAAGAATACTTTATTATGGAGTTCAACAGTTTAAATTGGAAGAAAAACAAAATAAAACTGGTTTATATCAATATAAACCAAAACGTAATTTTAATGCAATAAAATGACTGTAGTTTCAGCCTACCCTGAAGATGAAACAACTCAGAATTATCCTCAGAATTATCCACCACCTATCTGAACTTCCTCCGTCCTGATTTATTTCAAAGGAATCTTCTGAGGATTTTTACTAAACAGGGAATTCAGTTACACTGAGACCTACCTCTGCTTTCTCCACTCGAGCTATACCTAACCACTTTGGCCATGTTTACCTTAGAAACAGTACTATACAGCCTGGAAAAACTGTCTCCTCATGCAGCCTATCCTAGCACCGAATTTTCCCAGTGCCTAATTTAGACCTCCCCTGCAGAAATGTAACCCCATAACTTCTCGTCCTACCCACTGCAGGTTTTGGAATCATTCTACCCTTTGCTTTGTGGTTCCTTTATACAGGTCTGAAAGCATCTCTTGCTACAAACACAAAAGAAGGAAATAGTTTCCACAATGTTTATTTTGTGCTTCCCCACCCAAATATCTTACTCTTAGCATGAGAACGTGGCACATGAAAGTCTTAAATATGGCATGAAACTTAGCACACTGGCCATCAGGTAGTATTGCCCTGTAAGCATTACATCAGTCACACACCCCACTTCCCCTCTGAAGTGAGAATTTCTCTTTATTTGCATTTTGACCACACTGTTTGAATGAAGGGGGTGTGGAGAAACACACCTAACACACACCTACATATAAGAATTTCACTGCTGACTTAGTGTTTCACCATACTGTATATAAACTGTACTTTTTCTAAAAGGCACTGTTCAAAATATCAGAGTTCATAATGCAAAAAGGCACATTCTACTGTGCAATGGAACAAAGTAAGTCAGCTTTGACATTCAAAGAAGTCACTTGTTCTACAAACTTATCAGGCTGCAATAAAACAGTAACAGTGAATTGATATGCTAGAATAAAAAAAGGATTATACAATTGAGTTTATTCTTTCTTTGGAAAGCAAGTCAACAATCACATGCCAATATAATCTACCCTCTTGTATATTGCCTCTCCTAATTTATTCAGGAGTAGCTGCCCCCCATAAACAAACAGAGGAAGAGAAAGGACTTAATGGACATTCAGTGATAATGAAACAAACATAACATTCAAAATAGCAAAAAAAAAAAATCACACTCTTACATTTGAACTGCAGAACACATTGAATAATCCATTTACTCCACCAAGGTGCTCTCCTTAAGATCTTCTATAAGGAGATTCAGATACTGTTTTCCAATCTTGTCTGTAATTAATGCACATGGTAAACCATTAAACTTGGTGCTCTATAACAGGACAACCTGGCCGGCCCAAGACCCAATGTAACATCTGTCACACCTGTAACAATTAGTTGCTTTATATAAAGCTTTGTGCAACTTGTTGCTTCCCAGAGGAACACATCCTGATCCCTCTCCTTTATCTTTGCTCTCTTCCCTGGTCTTTGGGGTTATCCAAATCTTAACTTTCATCTCACTGGCACTCATCTGATTACACAGCAAGCCAGTTTGAGCCACCAAAATGGTATAAAACTAACCAGCCATGGCCAAGGGGAGCAGCAGCTCCAAAGAAAGGTAAGTGACTGTGCTGTTTGGGGCATGACAAGTGCAGCTCTGTCCTCGCACAGAACCACGCTCGTATTTACGTGTGGTGCGATCTACACTCCTAGCTCACCAGGAGTTAGAAATACAGTCTCCACCGGAGGGTCCCTAGGGACTCACAGTTTGCTATCTATTATTACTTACACCTGATAGAGTTCTGGATGTTACATTATACACCACAGCCAAAGTACTTAAGGTCTCAAAGACCTAGCACCTGAGGCTTTTCTGGGTCAATGCCAGGTAGTTTAAATCACCTTTTTTTTTTTTTTTTTTCAAATTCAAGAGCTAGTTAAGCTCTTGTAGAGACATACACCCCAGCTCTCTCACTTCACCACTCTTTGAGCACTGACCGCCCAGAACAGTGGGCTAGCACTTGAGATCAGAATCCCAGCACACCCTGTCACGGTCATGCCCTTTCACCAGAACTTCAGGCAGATGAACAGTTGCTACCACGTTGTTTCTCACAAGCAGGAAATTAAGACTACTTGCAAATACCACCCAGAGTCTTGGGCAGGCACCAAGAAAGAAAAGTACTCACAAGTAGCACAGCTTCTCATCAGTTAAATCCATCCAACACCACATGCTCACAAAATAATTCCTTTTTAAGGACCTGTTATTGCAAAGCATCTTGTGTATATTTATATGCAGCTGGTGTCTTTCTCAAGGTAGGAGTCACACCAACATAGAAAACATATAAAGGGTAAGAGAGAGTGGATCGTTACCGCAGTAAGAGAATCAAGCAAGCTCTGTCCAAACCCGGAGTTTAAAGGCATGTTTTTCTGGATAGATCTAGAGATGCGGACATAAAACAGTTAAAGGCACTCTGTAGTCTGCAACTAATTAACCACTGGTGTAGACTGCTTTGCATATTGCAACTGCATCCTGGATCCACTCTTAGCAATCATCTACATTCCCTCCCATCAGTTTAAAGAGGTTTCTACGGACAGGCATATCAACTGCGCTTTCTGTCTCCCGCAATCTTTAATCACTGCACCAGCCTGGCACACAAGCTCTGTCCTATGGGAGGAAAAAAGGCTTACACCTCGTAGGTCATTGCTTGCCAATGCTCTTACCACCAGGTATGGAAATAATGAAGAGCTTCCTCCCCTTTTAACCGTGACTTTCAGCAGCAAGATCCTAACCATCTGCCTTTACACCATCGTGAAAGATTCGTACTGTCTCCATGGCTCCTAAACTGTAGTTCAGGACATAATTAGCCATCATCCTGCACAGCTAGTTTAATAAGTGATTTAACCAAATCCTGCATCCTTAGTAACTTTTTCTTACCAATATTTAGAAGCTTCTGCTGTAACCTTAAGCAACCCAGCTGGGGAAAAAAGGCCTGGTAAATCCTTTGTCACCATCCTGCATTACCGTATCTCCCTGGCTTTAGTCATGTTTGCCTAGTCAGTTGCTATGCTGATGCGACAGAAAAAAGACAAAGCAGAAGTGCTAGCTGATGCTGAATGTGGCCGCGAGCCAATAAAAAACAAGCAGGCAAATATATTATGTTCCCTTTATATTCTCCTGGAGTTTATAAAGGGATGGGAGCTATTAGCATTCAGCAGTGGGGATTTGTTCTTTCAGGGAGTCCTATGCCATCAAGACCCAGAACAATACTAATGATAAAATTTGTCACAGAAATATTAATAGTAACATTCATCTGTCACAAATCCAACCAAGCCCATATTTCAGTTCAATGAGACTTCAGGAAATAGAAAAACACAGCTTGCCTCCCTTTTTGATACAGCACTTAGATCATAACATCACTCTCATCTGGTAACAGTGTTCAAGTACAAAATTGTTCGACCTGGAATCAGAACAGCTTCAATTACCTGCCCTAACATGGAAAGAGCTATCATATGTCTGGATTATTTTTCTTTTTTGCCCAAAATGATTCAGCAGATCTCTGCAGAAGCACTGCCAGAATGCGTCAGGGAGAGGTCCTCCTTGCGAAGGAGATATACAACACGGCTACTAGCATTCACATCCCTGAGGAACTGAGCCGCCTGTGATAAAGCTAGCCTGTTACATCTGCAGGTATTGGACAATCTGGCAGTTCAAGACAATGCTATCCGAAGCATTTCTCAGCACTGCTGATCAGCAATGCTGATAGCATTGACCAGTTCAGTATCTTCCAGCAGCTCTCAGTTCATTTACAAATAACTCTTAAGTGCTACACCAGTCAGTACTTGAGATCCAACTGAAGAAATCATCTTAAGCAGACTCTTTTTTATATTAGTAGCTGCAGGTATAGGTTCGCAGAATCTAACTTAGTATGGAACTGATGAACATACACAGAAATTATATAAAACTATAAAAATGGTTGGGAAAACAACAAAAACAAGCCTAAACACTGCATTCATTATGGTAGAAGGGGGGAAAAAAAAATCTAGTTATGCTTGCAAGCATTTTCTCCAAATCAATAATCAAATTAAGTTAGCCATAAGTCTCCTAATAAAGATGAAGTTATTCAACCTGCTAAGTCACAGCATATCACTCAGTTGTAGCATATAACCCAGCTAGAAAGTATGCTGGTCATTCATCCATCGCACGATGTCTTATATGCTTTACACAGATCAGGTAGTTAACGTTCACATGCAGGCTCAGTATCCTGCACCATACTGAGCAAGCACTCCAAAAATGCATCTGATAATGACTCAAGAAAAAACAAACAAACAAAAAAAAACATAAGCTAGAAATAAACATCAAAATTTCATAAAGTGTTAAGCAGGTGTCCACAAGTCAAGATGGTTAGGCACTAAGGTTGAGGGCAAGAATCGCTATTTAGACTCTCTAGCAATCACTTGAATGCCACCTTACCTCTCAATAGGTCAGAATCCTCTTCCTGCCCACTTTGTGGAAGAATACCCACCAATATGCCATGTGCACTGCCAGTTTATACTAACAGAACCCAGGCACTTCTTTAAAACTATCTCTGTTAGAGCTTGAAACAGGCAGAGATCATCAGCTAAAGCTGATGACACATATCCTCCTAGTCCATCACAAACATGAAATAAAATTGTTCTAGCTGCTCTGTGGGGTTTAGGCTAATCCACTTTACTTACCCACTGCAAATGTAAAAAAGCAGACACATTGCCTGAGCAATGCTGTCCAGCAACAAGTGACTTGAGGATTTGAAACTGCCCATCTCAAATTACAATTGAAGCTATTTGAAATATAAAGCCTAAAATGAGCAGCAATGAGAATACTTTACATTTGGACAAGATCCTGGATGGAAGAATCTGACAGCACTTTACAAACATGCATGCCCTGAAAAAGCCCTAAAGGGTAAAAACATAGTAACCAATCTCCCTAACAACTCAGATCACTATGAAAACAGATCCTGCGCTTCGCTCTCTGCACTATTTCTTAGTCCCTTCTGCAGCATTCAAAGCATCCCTCAGAGCTGATTCCAGGATTGCCTGGGAGATCGACCCTCTCTTCATGATCTCAGTCACCCACAACAGCAAGAGCCACATGCAGAGAAGCGTTAGAGGATCTCTCATGAATGAAGACCTGTCGAGCCCTGTACGTTAAGGACAAGATTTCACGCCTGACTTGCTCTTGCACTGCCTCCAAGTGATGTCTGCACCCCTGCCATTTATGATTTACAGCAAAACTCCCCCTGCCTCAGGATCACACACAGATATTTCATGTATCAAAGCTAGGGTTTGCAGCACAATTCGTCGTGTGTGGCCTTTGCTGTGGGCCTTCCCCTGCCCCACCACCAAGTTCTTCCCAAAACAGAAAGGCTGTTCAAACACTAGGGCAAGACATCTACAGATGCTTGATCCATAAATATAAATGTCCCATAAAAACAGCTAATCTGAGGGTTTGGTTTTCATCTCAAACTACGTTAGCACCCGAAAACCCTCTGACCTATATAGAAGGGCTTCTCTTTCACTTCACCCATTACAAGTTTGTTTAAAAAGTTTAAAAATAGTTGGACCTCGAGACCAATGTTCTTGTCCACAGGCCTGGGAGCACTCTGCTGGAACACAAAGACTAAGCTGAAGACCCGGCCTTTCAACAGCAACAGTCTCTTTTACAGGTATAAAGGAATTTGCTTCTTCATTTTAGAGTACGCAGCAATTTCTTTAAAAGCAAAAGAAAGCTAATAACCAAGAACACATCTGTTCAAACTTGAGAAACTAACCTGGAAATAAAAATTTGCAAGAGAATAAGATCTGCTGTTTTAAAATTTTGAAGAGTCAACTGGTTTATTGTCATCTTAACTGGATAAGAAAGGTTTCCCTAAGCTCTTTTCTTTTTTTTTCCCCTCCTTTTGTTGTATATCTAACAGTAGCTGTCTTAAACTAAGATGATATTTCAAAAAACTGTTCGGTGTATTTCACTAAATTTTCCTTCCCATACCAAAAAGTATGGAATTAATGACATTCCACTGCTGAAACTAAGAATGATACAGTATACATTTTTTTCAAAAATAAATACCACTTTAAATTTTAAAATACTATTATCAGTGTAATATTTGTGTCCGAAATGCACTTTTTCTTAAAACTCGACCTACTCATTCATGTTTTGGCTCAGTTCAGCACATTTTTTAAAGAAAAATACGTTTCACTTCAACCTTTTGAAAACTAAAGCTATCTTCTTACAAGAAAAAAATATTTGTAAGAGAGTAAATCCAAACTTTTTTTTTTTAATTTTTACTGCAACAAAAAAGTTGATTAATGGTAAGTTCTTTTTTTATTATTATTATTATTTCTCATTTCTACCTAGAAACTGCAAAGTTAATTACTCACAGAAGTACTCCAAGAGTGTACCCTATAAAAACTTCCATAGTAAACATAAAAGAATGCAGTTAGCTATGTAGAATTGTATTTTAAAATTTACCAGGGTTATCTTTATTAACTAACACAAATGTGAAAAATACCTCTTACCTTAATACAGACCCCCTGCTTCCTGATTTATATAAATATAATAAATCATACATGGTCTTGTAAACTAATCAATTAATTTCACCTATAAATGCTGAAATTACAGTAACAGAATTTCTCCTTTCTCTTACGTGCTTCCCAAGCATTTAGACATAAGTGTTATTTTAACTGTGATTAATAGACAAAGAACAGCCACATCACTAAACTCTATCCTTTAGACAGCCAGTAACAGCTCAAATCACAGCAAGGATAAATGAGATCAGTATCTAAGCAAGCCGTAGTCTCACAGAAGCTCTAAAGGAGAAGGAAGAGTGGGTCATATTTTGGGTTCTTTTTTCTATGAACACTTTGTTTTGAATAATTTAAAAACATCCTTTTAAACTTGAGCACAAAAGAAGTTATATAGGTCTGATGCTTAAATTTTCTCTCTCCCTTTAATTCTTACCATTTCCTTCTCATTTTGAGCAACATATTAAGATGAACCATTTCTTTTAAGATGAACTATTCAACTAATGCTCTCTTAAACCAGGTAAGGCTAAATTATAGCAAACTAAGAATGAGCAAAAACATTACAGCCTGCAATTCCAAATTCTTTACGTTATGTACATGAAAAAAAAAACTATGAACACTGGTGGATGTAGCTATAGAATGGTTACCTCACTATGATGTAATTTAGTTATCTCAGTTTTTATAGGGAAATTCCTTTCACAGTCATACTCATTCGATTCTATGATAAGATTCTCAGATCACGCAGTCCAACCCTTCCAATAAAGGGGAAAACATGACTCAGTGGAACTTCTAGAAGACTTCAAGGACATGTTGGCTTGAGCTAGAAGACTGTGCTGGCTATAAAATGAAATATAAACAGTGCTTGCCTCATTCTGAGGCAGCAATGCAAAATGGGAAGAGCCCTCCTCCCAACAGCAACGGAATCCCTTCAATGGAGCCATCAAACTCTTAGGGTAACCTGCAGCCTCATGAATTTGTTCTGAAAGGAATTGCAGCCCTACGGAATAACAACAGTGAAACTTTTCAAAGTAGCTGGCACTTACTGAATAACATCAGCTATTTTCAGTAGAAGATACAGGGATCTGATATCGCCCAAGACTATTACCTAATGAAAAACTTGCTGAGGGAACAAAGATTTTCAGTTTTCTTTACTTAGAGCCACACCCAGTTGTTCTGGGCAGCACCCTTTTCAAAGTCATAGTCCTTGAAAGTATCTCAGTGGTACGTATTAAATGAAAACATCATATTATGAAATTGTACTTGAGAACGAAGATGGGAAAAGCAAATACTCCACTTTGCCTACTCAATTCTTTTCTTTTCTTTACTTGACATTGTTTTTTCTAGGAAAAAAAATAGAGCAAAAACCTGTCTTATTAGCTGGGTGCTAAGATATAGTATATTTATTCAATGTGTCCAACAACCTTTCCAACAAAAGCAGATTGAGACCCCACAAAACAAAACAGTAGTATAAAAATTATTTTTAATGAAAAAATCTGACAGTTATCTGTTATAAATAAATTAATTCTGTCACAAGAGAAATGAAGTAGCTATATATGCCTCCAGAATTAAATCTTCCAGATCTTCTAAACTACTGCCCTGATCACACATACTGTTTCATTCAGTTCGTCCTCACAATTGTGAGCATTTTGTTGACTTCAGTGATGCAGATTCTCCCACCCATCTTTGAGGCCTTGCCTGAAAGCTGCAATAAACCCAAGCAGTACATATGTTAATTTGTCAAATTAGCACGAACCATTCATATACTTCTGATCCATTTTGTGGACCATATATACTGGTAAATTATTGATCACTTTCAAGCTTCTTAGATTTATTCCTTAAGAAATTACATCAAGCATTTTGTTTCCCTTTGAATTAAGACAGTTCTAACAAAATTCAAATGGGAAGAAAACCAGGTGGCTTGAGAATAGATAACCTGGCACATAACTATCAAATGACCAGTTCTTATATGCAGGCCAAGCTCAGAATTTATGGTGAGTCAGAAGACAGCTGCTTCACAGCCTACCTCAAGTGTGGTTTGACCTAACTCATTCGTGGGGACTTGGGCTCTCTCTGGCACAACAATGATACTACCATGACCACCATTCCAGTGAGCTGAAATACCCAAACCCAGCTGGGAGTTTCAGCTGTGGAACTCTGCACTGAGTGGATACAGCAATTGTTCTGTCAATCCTCACGGTTGCCCTGCAAGCCCTGCCATAAGCACTCTGGTATAAGTAGGTGGAGGAGGTTTTCCTCATACATCTTCTGATGTTTTGCTCTGCTTAAATGGAACACCTCTACCTTCAGGGATGCCACTGTATAGTTCTCATAAGAATATACAGGAAGAACAGAAGCACCAGCGCTCATTACAAGGTTGTGACCCAAGCTTGTAGCCTAGTACCTTGCCATTTTTCCATAGTAGCTGTTTATCTCAGAAAGTCATGGCACTACAGAACAGATGATTCACCACACCACTGATCTCTATCTAGCCTCTAGCTCACACCTGGAGCCTTAACAGAAAACAGAAAAAGCACCTGATCGTTGCACTCCATTGCGTACAGCAAGTGAAGAGAACGAAGGGGACAATTCCTTCTTCCTGCCTGCAGCAAACACAGGCCTTCAAAAGAGGATTTCCAAGAAAGATACTTCAAAAGATTTTACCACAATCACTAACCTCACTTGCAATTCCTGTTGTGTTGTTATGTTTAGCACGCTTGCACAATATTTGGAGCTTGAGCCGTCCGGTGTGAGGCGTGGGGTGACTACCAGACTCGCCTCCCGCTGAGCCAGCGCTGTCGGCAGGGGCACAAGCGGGCAGCCACAGCTGTCACCCACCTCACTGAACTAACGCGGCCCCCCGAGGCGCCTGCAGCGACAGCGGGCTGCCCCTTCGCTTGCTCCTGCCCCAGACTCTCCCCTCGGCCCCGGCACGCAGGGAGGCCTGCGGGAGGGGCCGGCACACCCACAGGCCCTTACCTTGCTGTCATCCATGGGTGCCGCCAGCCCCGTTCCCGCACCACCGGCCCCCGCAGCCCCGACGCAGAGAGCGCGGAAGCCGCCTGCCCCCCACCCCGGTGCTGGCCGCGACGGGGCACCGGCGCTCACTGCCCCCCAGCGCAGCCCCCAGCCGCCGCCATGGCCCTCCGCGCTGTTTGTTTACAGCCGCCTGCCCCGCCCCCGCTGGAGCGGTGCGCGCTGGGAAGGGTAGTC
>VXAL01009880.1:197012-207262 GCA_013399475.1 Chauna torquata
CCTTGAAACTGGAGTGGCATGCCTGAGTCAGTGAAGTATGAGCTAAGAATCTGGCAGAAGCCTTTTGCACAAAGGAGGGCTGAAAGAGTCTCTCAGGAAGCCTGTATGCTGCTAAATGTGGCATGTTTGAACATGAGACTGACATCATTGTGAGTTCATAGTAGTGAAAGAACAAAGTATCAGCCACAAATTAGACTGACCTAATTTTTAAGTCACTTCTAAAAGCTTAACAGCACAGTATGTTGCTTGTTCAAGCTGTTTATTTCTATCCCAACCTCTTGCTACTTAATTTAAACTACAAGTTAACCCTCTAAAATGTTGAAGGAGTTGTTCAGGAAGGTGTGTGTGTTTGAGGGGTGCTGCAGACTTCCTTCCTTGGCTCTTTTTCCACCCTGACCTCAACCTTCAAATAAAGGAAGTGATTAAGGACCACCCATCTTATACCTTTATCCTTCAGGATCAGTTTCCTGGAGGTAAAAACTCAGGATTGCATACCAAAACCTAACTCACTTATATGGGCTGCTCACATGCAAGTTTCTTAGTGTAACTGGAAGTCAGTCTGAAAATTCTCAGAACACTTGCCAGCAGTATCAACAGGATTTTATTTATAATCAATAAGTTGTCATAAAACTGATCAGTATTATTTCTTGATGAATCCACGATCATTGAAAAATAACTGGTGCTTCTTCCATTGTTGAATACCAAAGAAATAAAAGGATCGTGCGTTTTGGAGCTGATATATTTCCTTCCAAGTGTTCATTAGATTCCACATGCACTGAAGTTTATCCATCTTGTTAATATACTTCTTCAATTACTGAAGTAATATATTGAACCGTTCTAGCTTCGGATTACTTTGGCAAAAGTTGGTTCCTTTCTGGTTACTATTTAAAAGACTGTAAAACAGAGCATCTCTAGAAATTCTGGAGAAATATAAAATCTTGTTTATAGGTTTGTACGAGACTGTACATACATGTAAGCACACTTCAAACTATCATACAAATGTAATTTAAGCGAATAGTTTTTGTTTCTTTCAGCTTTTCAAAATCCTGTAAGAAGCCAGGCAACGTTGCTACAAAATGTTTTTTTTCTGACACTGGTCTTTGATGAAGGCCTGTATCAGATGATAACAATATAAGTTACTCCCTGTTTGGTATTGGAAGTTTTTGCTCTTCAAAATTTTAAAAACCTTGCTCCCTTTTAATTCTTGCAAACTGAATATAATGGCAGTCACATTTTGTCTAATGTTCGTAAGGGGGATTAATATGTTTTGTGGTTGTGTCACTCATTTTCCTCTACTTATATGGTAATGTTTATAATGACGTAAGAGACACAGCTGAGGAACGTAAGTCACCCTCTGCTTTCTCCTTCTGCTGTAAAGATCTGTATGGCTTCTCTTCTCATTCATGTAATTACTGTGTGAGAAATGTGGCTTTGGCACCACTGCAGCTGTTGTATGACATGACTCAAATTCAAAGAAACGCTTAGGATCTTTTGGGAAAGAGGTACCAGAATACATCATGTGCAGCGTGGCTCAGTGAGCTGCTGTGACTTATGCTTTTATTCCTGAACTGAGGCCGTCTTGGTACCATCTCATCAACTAAGGGAAGATTTGAAAACAGCTGTAATAAGCAGGCCGTAACAATTACCTTTGTGGGTACAAATTACATACAGAAACGTGTTGTGTTCCAAGTGTGTAAACTATCGGAAGCGTTACACCGCGGCGGTCGGGTTGGTTCCTGATCTTCTGGACCTAGGAGTGAGTTTGTGTATTTTCTGGGCCTCAGCTGCAGTTTGGCAGTTACTTTCTGTCAGGGCCCTCACCCCTTCCTCCTCCACGCAGCCCAGCATGGGATGCCTCCTAACAGGGCGGCTGCCACTGTGTAGTTTCTGGGGAGGCCTCACAGCTTGAACCACTCGGCCATGCTCACTGGGAGCCATCGCTACACACCGCGTACGTCTTCGTTTCCTTCTCTGCCACCACCTCCAGGTGGTCAGGCTGTTCCATGTTTGTGGACTTGCTGTTTTCTGCCGTCTGTTCTGCTTCCTTGCCATGTAAACGTCATTCAGGGAGAAACCCAGTTAAGCTTAATGGCTTTGTTGAGTAGGACTGAGCTTATGTACGCACTTAGGTGTTTCATGGGGCCCAGCATCCCTTCTGATGGCTTCCCTTTGGAAGCCATAAGAGCATAACTGCTGCGGCACATCTTGTAGGATGCTTCTCTGTGTTTTTATCACTGTGTAGCACACACAGTATAAAATATTAACTTAGCTTTGAGCTTGCAGAGATATTTTTTTGGCGTGAATTTGAGAACATGTAATTAGCACTTATTAGGTAGGCTTTGTAAACTTCTAGATGCTTCTCTATACAGCTGACAGGACGTGTGCGGTGTGGCGCAGCACTGTATTTTCAGGCACAAGCAGGAAGAGACAAAGTATTAATGTAGACAGTTTGAGGGGAAAAAAAAAAAATTCCTTCCAAACTTTCTCATGCCCTGATGTGAACGGGTTGAATGTGCATGTTGCCTTCCGGGAGAACTGGTGTCATTTCCTCAAATGGGTGAAAGACCATTGCATTTTAACCCACAGTTTACTGTAAAAGCAGTTTACATGTCTCTGTTCTTAAAGGAGATTGACTCACTGTGATTGTTAGTCATTTGATTTTAGGAAAGTGTCATTAAAAACTCCATTGCAAGAAATTCACTCCTGCCTTGCCCGGAAGCTATTCTGTTTGTTTCCCTAATAAAATAACTTATCCTCTGCCTTTAATCCATCCTAGTGCTTGTATGAAGGCTTCAGATCAGTCTCCTGTTTTCATCATACAGTGACCACAAAGCACATCAGTGTTGCGTTTTTTAATTTTTGGCTCCTTTATTTCCAGGCCCACATTACTTGATCACCTCTGTTGGAACATCTCCCCCTTAAAGTCTCTCACTAGCCAAAAGGCGTTAAACTTAAAGGCTAACCATTATCTGAAGACTCCGAGGTCCTATCTTATCTTCTCTTACAGGAAGCTTTTTAAAGAAATAGCATGAATTATTAGAACTGCTGGGCTTGATGTTTATTTGGCACTCATCTTTAGTATTTAGCATTACTCTTCAGAGCACTCATCCTCATTTTAATCTTTTTCTTAGCAAGGAAGTGACTGCATAAAATACAAAGTCACTGTTTGCATTGGTCCGCATAGCTGCAGAGAAAGCGGTCAGTGATTCAAGGCGAGCAGGTGGTGTAGTAGATGGAAACCTTGATGTCACAAAAGCGGCTGCTGTAAACAAGTCTTGTTCTACAAAGAGTAAGGAGACAGTGGGATTTCAACAGCTTGAAGATTTATAAAGTAGTTCAACCCTTTAAAGTTTTGTGTGTGTGTCTTTTAATTGAATGCTGAAATCCAGTTGCCAATAGAGACTGGCAGGTGTGGAATTTGCCAGTTGCCACAACTAAATGATGGATCCTGTATACAGGAACAAAATAGCACTTGTGATGTGTTTTGTAAGGATAGGTAACTGTCCTCCCACTTTGAGTACAGCGTGTAAATTTTCACTCACATGCTGTGGCTTTGGATTGGGTCTCTTCAGACTCAGACTATATTGAATAAAGCAGCTGAGTCTTAAAGCTTGCCAGCACTGGCTAAACAGACTAATAAGTTTTATGCTAGATGCTTCATACAAGATTGAACTTTTAGGAAAGGAGAGGTACTGAGCTCCTTACAAGGATACTGTGGTGCTTGACTGTTCAGTCTCTCCTTTGCTTCTAGCTTGTTTGGTGCACCACAACTCAAGCAGTGGGAGGAACGCTCCTTGTGACCAGACTGGTTGGGTTCGTTTAGCTGCAGTTTAGGGAAGGCCCTGAGCAAGAGAGGAAAAAAGACTTCAGTTTCTAATTCTGGCTAATCCTGGAAAATAAAATTAAAAAAAAAAAAAAAAAAGGCATTTAAATAAGGCCTGGAGGACTTCTTATTTGCCAGAAGTAAGTCAAAATACAAGCACGTGTCTTTTTGTAATTCACCCTAATTGAAAAGATGTATATTTCTTTTCCTAAAGTCAGCAGAAAAACCCTGGCCTCTTAATGATGAAAGACTTTTTTTTTTTTTTTTTTAAACTTTCTCCTAAACATGAATGGCAGAAGTTTCCCCTTTAAACTTGGGTGGCTCATTCATATTTCATTTAATTGTAATACAGTATCCTCTCTTTCTCCCCCTTCTTACCACCAAGGCTAAAAAGGAGGAGGGGAGATATAAAATGTTTCCAAAAATTACAGGAAATGTCTGTTCCTTTAACAGCATTGCCAGGGAATTTCCAAATGTGCTTAATGCTTATGGCTGAACTTGCAGCAGCTCGGTCTTCAATCATGAGTAGATCCTGTTCTAAAAATATGACACCTCCTTCCAGTAAAATATGTTGAAAAGAATTGTATGCTTTGTTTCTCATCTCCTCTTCAGAACTAATTCTCCCTAATGAGGGCTTGGGAGCTGCTTTAAACTCCTAATTTCTTTCTATTCAATAAAGTGGGGAAAAGTATTTTCTTATTCCATGAGATGGTAGTTAGTTTATTTGTAAGGATTTTGGAAAGGCATGGATGGCAAGCGCTAGTGAATGTAAAGACCACCTGGCAGTTTTTGGAGAGACTCCAGAAGCTGCGTGTGAAACATTAAGGAATAAAACGGGGGATACATTTTGTCCCAGTACTTTGTTTCCTTGGACTATCGCAACATGGTCTCTGATCGTGGGGTCTTGTCTCTATGCAGACCTGATCCGTGTTAAGCACTGGGTAGTTTTCATTTCCAGGGGTAGGATTAGAAAAGGAGAACATGGCAAATATGGTAGGATGAACTTGCTCTTCATTCTCCCCTGCCTTCTGGTGGGATTCTGCTGCTCGGCTGGGGAAAGGAGCAAGATCTGCCAAGCCTCTTCCTGGGGCTTGAAAGCATATCCCCCAGCTGGAGCAGGCTGGGGGAGATACAGACCTGGCACAGTCTTCAGCAGATCCTTTTGTCCACCTCTCCGCCCTGCTGCTCTCAGTTACCTACGCTAATGCATTAGTGATGGGCAGGCAGGATTATCCCCAGGTGGGACCTCCCAGGGACACACGCATGGTGAGGGTCCCACTCAAGGTGTCTGTCCTAGTGAGCAGAGCATAGCCTGGGCAGCAAACTTCAGCTACCTTTGTGGAGGGCTCTAGCCCCATGTTCTACTGTTCACGTTTGCAAGGTTTTTAGAGCAGTTACCTGAAGACAGCAAGGTGTTTCTTGTAGCTTCTTTCCTTGCGAGGTGAGGTTGATTTTGAATCTGTTTGCCAGCTTTCATAATATGCTCAATATCTGCTGCAGTGGCTCTTCATGATTGTGGTATCATTTACTACGTAGTTCAGAGCCACTCCTGGATTTCGTAATAAGGCAATGCTTGGCAATAGTTTATTATCATGGTTTATGTTACAGTGATTGCTAAGCAGAGTTGTCAGCTCTTGATAGTAATGATTTGAATCTTGTTTAGCTGGCCAGGAAACTGTTTGGAATTGACACTAGTGTGTTTATTTTTTATTTCCTCATACGAAGGTTATAATTTAATTTGTTCGTGTCGGAACAGCAGGTGCTTCGCATAGAGTTTATGTGGGGTTTGACTGTAATGATTGGTGACATCAGTGTTACCAGTTTCCAGTGTTGGCTTTTTAGTATGTGGGGAGGTGGGATTAATTACCTGAGATGTTCGGTTTCGTTAGTCTTTGTCCGTTCAAAATGCAACTGTAATCAGACTGACTTACAGCAATCTCTGTTACATACTGAGCAAGATTTTGAAAATTTGCTTGAATTCATGCAAATGCATCACCTGTGAGGACTAGTTACAAATTAGTTTTCTAGTAGAGGTGTCAAATTGTTTCTAAGGCTACTGTTGATTGTTTTTCTGTTTCTTTGTTCTTTGTAAATTTTTTTAAAGAATCTCCGAATTTTTCTTTTTTTGTTTTTAAAGCTAGTAGAAACATTTGCTGTTTTTTTTTTCCTTTTTTTTTTTTTTTTTAGAAAATAAGTATAACAACCTTCTATTTCAGACCCTTTCCTTTAAATAAATGCTAGCATTTAGAGCTAGTATCTCTTCTCAACCATGTGTTTGGGGGAGTTTTACAGCAAATGACTTCACGAAGTATGAAATCCATTTTCATTTTTTTTGACTTGTAATAAGGATTTTTTTTTTCCCCCTCCCTGTGTTTAGGTGTTTTCCTCTGCTGGCATTTGTATGTGGACCACCCTCTGTCCTGTTCAGCCCATTTAGAATTTGACTCAAGTGTAGGTGAGTAATTTGTTTTTTACCTGAAACAATAATGGATTATGGAGTGCAGTAAAAGTACTCAAGAATTTTTGGTGGCTTTGACTTTATCATAAGGGAAAACAATCTTTTAAAAATCAATTGAAACTTTCCCTGGGTGTCTAGTGTCCCAGGCAATAGGAAACTAAAAATGTTATGTATTATACCATTTGTTTGGAGTCGATTAGGTAAGCTTTTATTCTAGATGTCACAGAACTATATGCTGTGAACCTACAATGAAAAAATGTTTTGAAACAGAGCTGCTTGCTTGTATGGGTGGAGAAGGGAGTCCCCAAGTAAAGTCTTTGAGCTGTTGAGTAGAGTGATGTAACATATCAACAACATGTTCCAACACTTCTTATGAGCTCACACTCTATCAGTCAGGTTTCCCTGCTATAACACGTAGTAAACGTTTACTATTCCACAATGAATGTCAAACAGGTTGGCTTCTTGGTAAGTGCAAGTGATGATAATCTGGCTCATTGCTTTGAGTTTGTGATGATGCATGAATGATATTTGCTGGCATGTTGCACATATTTGTGGGATATGTTGAGCAGGTCACCAAAATGTAGTGATGGTGGTTTTTGTTGTTATTGTTTTGTTTTTGTTTTTTCTTTCTACCCTTTTTGTTTGGCAAGAGAAAAGATTTTTTTTTTTATTTCTAGTATTTTTATTTGTATAAAAAGCAGCATCTCACTGATTTCTAAATGGAAACTCTATTTGTCTTGCTCAGCCTAGCTGTTCTGAGAGTACTGGTGGTAAAAACGTCACTGAGCAGTAGGTGTAGAACTAGAGCTTAAAAATCTAAACTGAAGTTATGTTTATATACCTTACTCTTGGGAAAATGGTGTCCTGTCTGACTCTATCTGTCCATGTCTGAGCTCTCCAAGGTGAGCACACTGAAATGGGGTGACTTTTCTTTAGAACTAATAATCAAAACAGAATAAGTAATTAGTCAAGTCAGCTGAAAAACAATAGACCACTGAACAGAAAATTCTCCTTCATGTGTTTTTCCGAGTGGATTACACTTGCTTCATTCATGAATGTACAGTGTGTAATCTAAAATACGTGTGGCTGCTAGTTCTACAAGAAAGAAAATTAACACTATCCCATTTTGACTGTGTATGTAGCTCTGAAGTACAGATCCATGGGAAGTAGGACAGGAGGGAGAAGCCATTCAGATCATACAAAGGAAAGCAGGGTGAAATTGTCAAAAGTACTTGTCTTTTTTGAACATGGTACTTAAGTGACATTCTCTGAATAAATGTGTATAGTTTCTCTTTGAGGGGTTTCCTCACTGCACTCCACTCTTGCACCAAGTGGAGTGTGCTGGGGAGGGAGGGAGACTATCAGTGTTCTACCACCCCCTGCTTACCTGAGGAAATGATCTGCATATGGGATAATAACACTTGCTTGAGTCAGCTGAAAAGCTAAAAAGCACCCTCAATTTCCCCAGCTGAGGAACATGAGCCCTTACATCTTTTGTTAATAGGCTCATCTTTTAAATCACAAGCATTTGTAATCTCATTCCTGCATGGTCTGCACAGTAACAGGCAAGACATAGGCTTCTCGTAACCTCAGTTACATTTTTACCCAGATGTTGCACTTTATTACACAGTTGTTAGTCTCTGGAGTGTGTTGGCTTGCTTGCTGAATTCAGGGGGAGTGTTGCCATTCTTCACTTTTACTAGAAATCTTATTTTCCTTGTGTTCCATAGACAGTTTGTGTTTCTCACTGCTGATGAGTAGCAACTTGAGCAGGGATGGTCTCTCCCCATCCTTGATTGTCACTTGGTCTCTAGTAGCATGAGTGACGAGCATCTTTCCAGAGCAGCTTTTATTTCCATCCTTCTGAGGCTGGTGAGGGAATGCCGTGGCTGTCACAGATGTTGGGGGGGAAAAATGTCTCACGGGAGAGGGACTTCACCCTGTGACCCCTAGATCAGGAGTTACCCTCTGATGCACCAGGTTGTGTAGGCTTGTTTGTTGAGCATCACATGCAGGCAGTGGTGCTGGTTGTAGGGGCACCTACTAAACCATTGGCACCTCCAAGCTCAGTAATGCTGAATCCTCTTTAGAAAACAGCTGATGTGCCCACAGTGGCATGCATACTGCAGTTTAGAAACTCCTACCTCCGTGTCTTGGTTCAGCTTTTGGGTTTCTTTTTTGTGCTGACATCGATTCTGAGAAACATGAAAGTGAGTCTCTTTATAGGGGAGGATAGTGTTTTTTCTCATATGTGCATGTGTTTACCTCTAAAAAGTGGAGAAATACATGATTTTAAAAACTGGCTCTTTCAGATGTCTCAAGCTGAATATGCAGAAGGTTCCCTTCAGGACCTCGTAATGTTCAGATGGTGTAAAATTATTTTATTGGCATTTTGTCATGCAGCAATGATGTATGCGAGAGCATTGCTGTAGGAACCTGACAAAACAGGCATTAGTGATGTTGTAAACAAAATTGCTTAGCCTTTGACACCAAGGTTCAACTTCAAGGTTATCTTCTTAGGTGAGCTAGAAGCCTTTCAGAGATTGTAGCAAAGCATCTAAAAAGCTCTTTGCCAGTTTCTTAACCTAGTTAGAATTAGAGTGTCATTCTGAGAGTTTTTAAAATACATTCTTACTACATCTGCCTCTTTGAAAATCGTTGCTATGATATGAGCCAAAGCCTGAGATAATTAAAACAGGCATCCTGCTATGATGTAAGGGAATAGCTTGGAGTCAAGGTGGTAGAAGTAGAAATTAGGACTGCATGCAAAATGCAAGTTCTTTTGAGTGAAGAATCAAACACTCGAGTGCCAGGTGTTTTGGTTATGTGATTGTCTGCTTTGCTCTATCTGAGCTGCATCGGATGGGACAGGAATCCCTGAGGCAAGGAGGGATCGTGTAGTTTTATGGCACCATTATACATACATATTAGAGGATCCAGTTTTGTTTGTGTGGGAGATAGTAGGGTTCTTGTTATTTTAGTTCTTCAAACAATGTAAAGGGACTGTTAAGATACTGGGCAAGTGTGGAGCAGATCTCTTTAGTTTTACAGTGAGTTGAAAGTTTAATTTTCTTCTTTAAAAGAGGTAACAAACGTTGCTTATGTTTCAGTCCATCTGCAGTGAGGAAGAAGCCATGCAGTATTACCAATGTGTATGTGGGTGACTTCATGCAGTACTCTCATAGCCGGACTACATTTCACTTTTCCTTAATGCTGATTTCAGTGTAGAATATCCTGTGTCTAAGATGGTTTCCTAGCTTGAAGATAGCCTGTTTAGGGCAAAGCATTGTATTGCGTCATTTTATGAGACACCATGGTGTCAATACATACCATTGCAATCTAAGTCACAAGTACAGCACAGAGAGAAGACAGTCAAGAAGTTGAGTTTTGCCTTTTACAAACTATGATTGAAATAAAACAGAAATTTCAACACCTCCTCACAGCTGGATGATAAGAGCAGTCACCAGGAAAGGGAGGAGATCTCTAGTGTTTACCTAAAGCAGGAGGCTGCTAGTTTCTCTTGTTTAGATAGGTCCCAAGGAAGAGTCTGAAAGTCCGATAGTACCAGAAATGGAGAGAATTAGAACAAAAACCTGTAATTGAAATACTATTTTGACAGGAACAGCTCCATTGGGCAGGGGACGAACAACAATTTTATCAATCACAATAATTTGAGATGACATTACTGTTAAGTTTATTCCTTTCAAGCCATGGGCAGAGTGCTTTCAGAAGCTTACCACTGTGTTAACACATAGCTAAATGTTAAGGTAATAGTGTTATTCAAGAGGACTGTTAAATGGTAGCTCACTTGCATTAAGAAACACATTCTTTACCCAGTCACCATATATGACTGATTTGAGTTCTTTCCAGGGACTTCTGAAACAAGCTTTTATCATCCAAGAATGAAGGCTGAGACAGCAAGCAAAAAGTGTTTAAAAGATAAGGAATGTACCCAAACTGAAAGTTGCA
>VXAL01009880.1:213884-224405 GCA_013399475.1 Chauna torquata
CTGTTCAAACTGAAAATGCAACATAAACCACATACAAGATAGTAGTGTCCATTAGCTAGCTCAGGTGAATTTAGCCACGTGCAGCTGGTAAAGGTTTGTTTGGGTGTTACAGGGAAAGAAAGGGAAGCTAATATGTTAAAAACTTCCTTATAGAAAGGAGAATTTTTATTTTAACATGTCAAATGCATTTCTCTTAGCAAAGATAAGATTTGAGAGTTTAAGCCTTTTCTTGTTAAATAGCTAATGATGGGGATGTTTATGAATGCAGAAACAAATGATGGCTTTAAAACTGATGATAGAGGAGTATAAAAACGAAAGGAAAATGTAAAGAAAGTGTTTACTATCGATTTATTACAGCTAAGTGCTTGTTTTAGGAAATATACCCAACTAAGAAGAATTGGTAGTGTAGCAATTATCATAAACTATGTTACTTCACTCTGTAGTATTTCTATCTCTTGAAATGATTTTGCTCTGGTTTTAATGCTTGCATAAGAAAATAGCTTTCACAGTCCGTTGTTGTTGTTGTTGTTGTAGTTAACTATTAAAAGACTAGCTACTTAAAAAAACAAACAAGAAACCTTTTGTGTGTGGGATGAAGGAGAAAGTGCTAGATTCTGTCTTATACAATGTTCCTTGGAGTTTCTTGATATGTGGCTATTAAGAAACAAGATAAAATGTGTTGTCTCAGCAAGTTGATGACAAATGCTCATAAACATTTATGGTTTATAATGAGAGTAGGGGTCAGTGCACTGTGTAGAAAGAAAAACCTTTGGACTTGAGTTTTCCCTAAACCACTCGAAGTGGTTTATTTAAAGCAGTGACCTTAAATAAACATTTTTGGGTAGGAAAATATTTTTTGTTGAGACAGAATAAGCAGGAATTTCAGAAATTTGTTAATTGCTGCATCTGTCCTGCCTCCCCCCACTACTGAGCACTCAGTAATTTTTTTTTTTTAATTTTATAAATAAAGGTTGTGCATAAAGGTATACTCAACCCTGGAGATTGTTTTCCATTGAAGTAACTAATATAAAGACGTCAAAGGAACCCTTACCAATTAGTTTAAGCTCTTGATCTAACCTCATAAAAATATTTATAATCTGGTGGGGAATGTTCTCAGGAATTTAAATATTTGTTTTGGTTCTTAATTTTTAACAGTGCACAAAATACTGATATGTGGCTACTGAAGGCTTAGCCTACTCTCGTCATTGCTTCTAGTCCACTGAGTTAAATAAGACTTAAACATAGGGATGTGACTTGATTCCTTCTCTTACTGTAATTTGAGAACTGGGTTTACTTTTATGGAGTCCTGTTCCTAGTTACAGTATTTTTGTGATGTTTCTGCTTGGTCTGCAGAAACTGTTGAGACAGACTACTGACTCTTGCTTGATTTAGCATTATTAAGGTGGAAAACAGCAGATCTTGCTTAAGTCCTGTTCCACTATGCCCATGGAAAACGTTCACATTCTACTTTCCTAGAACACTTGCTCTTCACTTCTTCTGTTAATCTGGCTTGCGCCTACTTGTGCAAGCACAGATGTCTTCATGACAGTTACCTTGCAAGTGTTGCCTGTGATGAGGGTGAAGTGGAAGTTTTTATTTTATTTTTTGTGTATGTGCAGAAAACTCATGCTAAACAGAAGAATTTCTGGAAAACAAACAAACAGAAATACCTACCTTTCTGTATTTCCAACCTGAGATTAAAAACTGCAATAGCCTAATACAGAAACACTGTACTGGCTTTCAAATGAAACCAAAACCAAGGATTCTTGTACTCGGGTGTGTGGAGCAATGGTTAATATCTAAGAGGGACTATATAATCATCAGAGTACTGTAATGTAGGATCATAGAAACAGTTTCACTGAACTCTCTAAGAATCTTTTAGTACTGCAAGAACACAGCGTATTTTGCCAGCAAGCCACAACGAACCTATTTTTGTTTTTTTGTTGGTCCTCAATTTGCCATTTAGACTTCATGTACCTCAGTATTCAGTGCCACTGAGAGCAACTAATACAGAAAACATCCATAGTGCACCAGATTATAAAGTGTGTGGGCGAAGGGGAGTTAAATATACTGGAAGCCTTTTGTGAGCTTCTAGATCTGCCTGTACTCCAGTGCCTGAAGGATGTGATATGGATATGTATGTCGTTGTATTTCAGTGGGCTTATGCCTCTCATTAAATAGTATCGACCTGATCTGCAGATTTAATCAGGGTTGTGTATACCTAAATACTGTCTGTAGAAAACGTGCTTCATGGTTGGAAATGAAACTGCCATCCTTCAATGGATGAATCAAAGACTACTGGGAGAGAACGACAGGCCTCATACTCAAGTCAGATGAGAGCTGTCTTGGGAAGCAGTCCATGAACTTCTGTGTGCTACTTATATTTAAAGTTTATCACAAGTTATCTTTGTAGTTCATAGAATCACTTGCGGAGAATTACAGGCTTTCTAGATGCCCACCGTGAAGCCCCAGTCTGACTCACAGAAACACCGAGTCAGGGGAGCTGTACACCACCATTCAAAACCTCGGTTAGGTGTGGGTACTGTCACCACGAAGAAGAGTTCTGTTGACCAGCAATAGAAACCCAAGTGGTGAATTGCCTGCTAATCTCTGCTACAGTTCTCGCTTTGAAAAATGTGAGCAATAATATGATTTAATGGATTTTGCTTTCACAAGACGTCTCTGATAAGCTTTCACAGAGCACAAAGCTGCTGTGATAAGCAGAAAGACGTTATTAATAATTAATTTTGTATTCAGTGATGAATGCAGGTGACATACAGTGGTCAACGAATGAAGTCATAAACAGAATGAGTATGAAAGGAAAGAGCAAACAGAATGAGTTCAGTAAGACTGGGCAAAGGTCCTGGAAACAAAATAGTGAGAGATTAGGTAGGGACTGTTGCAAAAGGTATGTTTTTGATGAAACTTCCCAAACCATTGCTTCACAGTGACGTGTCCCTCACTAACATAGTGTGTGTACAAAGTGAAAGACTTGCATGGAGGACACAAAGAAGGAAGCAAGACAAAGAACTCTTCTGTAGTCTTGTTTATGCTGGCATTTTTCTTAAAAATATTTGAAATCATAGGTTGATGTGAAGGAGTCCTAGTACAAGAATGTCAGTATCTCCAGGGTACATTTACCATTGTGTTGTCTCTACCTGCCTAAAGCAAAGCTGGATGGAAAAGAACGCACGGTGCTTTCGCCCTGTTTTGTCACCAGAAAAACTATGCCTTGTGGCAGAGGAGCAGGAAATCGTAAGAATATTCTTTTATAGGTAGGGCTGGTTGTTTCTTTCTCCTTAAGCAAACAGAGTTGAAAGGCTGAGCTTTCCTCCCTGCTTCTGCAATCCCATGTGCCAAGTAGGAGGGTACATAGTGTGTACTGAAAGATGGTGTGCATTAGTTAAATTTCCATCTAACACCCTAACAACTTTTAACATTAGGATTCGGAGCTTAATAACCTTTGGTTGTGGCTGACTGAAGTTGTGAGCATTCCTTGTAAGCAAGTCTTTGGAGGGTGCCTCAAGGAGAAGAGCACATCTCCAAATGGTGGTCCTTGGTTAACATAATCAAGTTATCTGCAAGTTGAAATAATCACAGGAAGAATAAGCTGTTAAATATCCTGCCGGCATTTAGAGAAAGAAGGGTAGTTGCACAGTGATGCCGGGTTTCCTTGTACTCTGAGTGTTGATGCCATTAGAAGCAAGTCTCTAACGAAAAAGGTAGAAGTGTCTTGCAGAGTGAGTGTGGTGTTCCCAAAGTGGTCCTGTGCCGCCTGGTGAGTGTCAGCGGGAAGGAGAAGGAAGCGAGGAGGGAGCTTAGCTCTGAGACGCCCTCTACAAAACACTCCTCTCTGTCAATTTTAGCGAGAGCGTATAAAAACTGATACCCTTGGCTACAGCTGGTCCCCTGTGAATATCCTCCCACCCTTTGTACTTAAAATGAAGTTTTGAGTGTTTGCTTAGTGCCGTGATTGTTTTAAGCACTTGAAAAATGGGAGTGGGGTTTATTACTTTCATATGTGTATTCACTTGCTGTCTTTTGAGAGAGAGAGCAAAATTTGACTAGTGTGAAGCTCTCATAACGTTTCTCAAACCCAAGAATAACTTGCTAACTTAGCTTTTGTTTGGGATACCTCTAGATGCTTGTGAAACTTAATTGACTGAAATCATGACTGGGATATTTTTTCTTTAAAGGCAGGAAGGGCAAATGTGAGCATCCAGTATGCTCTCTGTACTTGTGGTTAATCTGACTTTTCTACTGGTACATGCCACCTGGGTGGGTGGATGGGGTTGACCCCTTTCTCGTCCTGCCTGCCCCCTCAGCCTTGTTTGCTTAACCTGACTATTAACCTTGTCTTACCAAAGGCAGAAACCCTCCAGGGCAAATAACTTCCTTCGCTACCGTGCTTGTAAAACACCTAGCGTAACAGGGCTGCTTTCTGAATGCTACTGTAATTCAAAAAAAAAAAAAAAAAAAGCTTTCTGAAGCTGAGGCTTCAATCTGGTGGATGAAGTGCCAGTGGCTGATGAGAGGGGATGGGAAGGGGGGAGCGTATGGGAGGAGGAGGGCTGTCTGCTGGGATGGCAGTGCTCCTGGCGGGGCTCCGCAGCCTGAGCTTATGTAATGGAAAATGGCAAGCATCCCTGTTTAGCAGAGCCGGAATGCATGAGTTGCAATGGTCTGTGGAGGTCTGCAGCTCGTCTAAACAAAGTGGAAACATTGTAGATTCATAAAACTCTGAGTCAGAAGTTTACAACTTCTCATTGTGGCAGGGGAAAAATCTATACTGTGGCTTTTAGATAAACATTTTAATGTTCAATGGGAACGTGACTCTGAAAGTGCTGTTAATTCACAGCATTAAGAGCAGTGTTTTGTACATTTTCTGTCGCCTTGTGTTTAAATTCAATTTCTGCATAGTTTTCAGTAGTATTAGGCGTGTTATATGCCTAGTACTGATCAGTATTAACAGAAACGACTTCCACATTCTTGGGGCTTGGGGGAAGGTGGTCGGGGGGAGAAGGCAGTTAAACATGCATGTACTCCAATGTGTACCTTTGTTGAATAAAGAAGTTTGGTAAGGCTTACTTAAAATTAGAGTCTTAAATATTATGTTGCTGAGGTATTTGCAAATTTTGTTGGTTTTGTTCTTCTTTTCCTTTAAAAAGGGATACTAATACAATATTTATTAGTATATGTCCATATAAAATTTATGAATAATAATTACTGCCCGTAAAAGAGAAGCAAATTCTGGATTAAAAGAAGGCAATGGAGTCTTGTGTCAAATAAACAAGCTTTGAAGTCTCCTTCTTGCAATGCTTTTCTGGTGCACACGTCATCTTTGGTTTTTGACACATCAATTGAGTTTTAGACCTTTTCCATTTGCTGCTACCTCCTTTAAAATAGTCGTGTTTGATACTGAGTTAATACTGATGAACTGGCAGACAATTAGATCTTACAGGAACAGGAGGGAAGTGGCTTTTGGTCTGTTTTCAAGAGGAATTCATTGAAGAAATACAGTGTCTCTCTTTAGTGTTTTCTAAACTGTCAGAACCCAAAGAGGGAAGAAAAAGAAGAAGCATCTGGTTTGAATGGCACTCAAGAGTAATGCCAGCATTTACTCTGTTACCAGCATGCATTTTCCTTGGGCTCTTCCAGCAAACTCCATGAGCTATGAAAAACGGACACATTCGCTGTCTCTTATCTCTACATCAGGAGCAAGAGAAGGGATCTTTCTGTGCATCCCATGTGAGGCAGGCAGTGCTGCAGGGCCAGCCGGACCTACTGGGATGTTGTATAAAACACTTCACAGGCTTTTCTTAGCCTGAAGTTTTATGCAGGCCAAACTCATAGGAGTTGCCATGTTGTCTGTCTCTCTGCTGTCACCCACAAAAGATATTTAAGCTTGTTGGTCGGCTTCAATAAGTCTTGGCAAAAGGAGTAATTAAATGAGAAAAATAATGGAAGTTCTTGTAAGCCCTATGGAAATGAGCACTGCTACAGTGGAGAACATCAAATTAGTGTTTCCTCCTGAAAAGTAGCTTCGGGTTGAGCTGAGCTGGATTTGCTGTTGTGACGAAGCAGCACGTGGTGTGATGTGAAGAACTGTCTATTTTCTCGTCTTTCTTTCATTCCAAGTTATGTTTCATGGCTGCCTTTATAAAGAATAAGTAAGGAATCCTTCCAGAACAAATGCAGTGTGAACTTGTTGGTTAAGTTTGTTACTGTTAGGATTTGTATGTGTGAAGCTCTGCTTTTTATAGGAGTTGTGTCCATATTAGAAAAACCCAGTTACACCCAACAGGAAGGTCCCCTATTTTCATGTTTCCCTTTCGCTGCAGTGTTGTGGGCACATCAGCTGTTGCACTTTAACACCCAACCTTAATCTGCCTTATCTCTGAAGTGTAGTCAAGTCTCTATTCTGTTCTGTGCTTCATCAGTGTGATTAGTAAGACCTGATTAGTAAGAGAACCTATTTTTAGATGATTAAGGATAGAAACTGCTGGGGCAGATCTCTGAAAGCATTTTGACAATGGTAAGGAATTACATGGTTGGCAGTTGAAACAGTAATTTTAAAAGCAACTTTAAAGAGATTTTAGGATTGTCTCGTGATTGATTTTTCTGTATCTTAGAAGTAATATGCAGGTTGAGACAGGATGAGTATAAGTATGAGGGAACATCTGTGATATATTTAACATGCATGCAAAGGAAAGACTTAATATGTGTGGATTGGGGAGATGGATGTTACTGTAACAGGCATGTTTGGCTAAAATTATGGCTGGTAATTACAACTAGCCAACAGCCCAGTTACTGTAGTATGTCATGTAAGCACCAGTGAGCTGCTCAAGGTGATCTTTGAAAGCTGGTAGGAGGACAAAATGGTAATCTTGTCTCTTTCCAGCACCCTGTGGAAAGAAAGGTATTTAGGGAAGGTGGAGGGCAAGAAAGCAAAGGGGCTCTTGGGCTCATGGATGGGGGAAGCGTGCAGGGTAGATGCAGATGTTGATCTGCACAATACCAGATGAAACTTCACTGGACCGGCCATAATATCATAAAGCCAAAGATGAATGACTTGTGTTGGTGTGAGGAAAGGATGTGTGTTGATGGGAATGAAGAAAAATGCTTAAATTTTGAAAACTGAATTTTAGTGGATTGGAGTTCCTGCTCCCCCCTGCCCCCTTCCCCATGCTAAATCTATTCCACAGGTACTTGGACTTCTCTAAGCAAAGAAAAAACCTTTTAGCTTTTTAATTCAGAATACCTTTTGAATGTTTCCTGAAATAGTTACATTTTGGTTGGTTACATCTCTTAGCTTGGCTTTAACTATTTGAAGGAAGCCTTAAGGAGGGAAAAAGAAACAGCATAACATGGAATAAGCCTAGGAAACATCCACCTTTCCCCCTCCCCCCTGTGTTTTATGTCCTATTATGGTGTCATTTATTAATGGTTTTATTGAGTTTTGGGTAAAACCATTAAATATTATCTGCACTTCACAATTCTGTAGTAAGTGTTTAAAAAAAAAAAAGGGTAGGGTGGGGTTAACTAGCCTTTCACTTGCAAGCCATTTCTAGTGGTTTAAAGAGCTACTGTCCCTGCAACTACAGTATGGCAATTGGCAGCATTGTGGAATGCTCCTCATCTGTTTCCATATAAAATAAAACAGATGAGCTGATGTAAATGCTTGTGGTTCTCAATAGTTATTTCTCTTTATTAATTTAGGATTTGTCTCTGATGGTAGTTTAACTAAATAGTCATAAGGAGCTGGATGGGTTCCATTCCCTTAATGAAAGGTAGCTGTTCCCAAATCAACAAAATTTCTCTGGCTACCGTTTGTTGCCACCTGATCCCATCTTCTTTCCCTCTCTTCTTCCTGCCGTTGGCAACATTAGCTAGGAGATTTATTTATACAAGCGTTTATGCAATGAATCTATCAGAAAGAATAACTTACATTGTGGAAGTCTGTTGAAACTTTTTCATCGCTTCTGGGTTTGGCCCTACTTTGTTTCCTGAGTTGGCTGAGAAGGGAGCTGAAACTTCTGATATCAAGATTCCTTTAACGATCATACCTTAATGATCATAATCATGACATGGTATACAGTTAGGAAACTGCAGTGTCTTAATCAAGGGAAGTCTGTAGTCACCACTTTGCAGAACTGTAGCAACAGCGTAATTGAGTAGGATACCGGATCTTGCCAAATTTCTGGTAATGGATGTGAAAGCTTGTAAGCAAGAAATGCGGGCTTTACTGTAAAGATGTAGGAGGTGTTGGGTTGTCTGCCACACACAAGGGCTTACGCTGCAAAACCACTGACAGTTTCTGGCGCCTTAACGTGGTTTCATAGAAGCTCTTATGTGAATTGCAGCCACAAGAGGTGAACGGAACAAGTCAGCACTAGAATGCAGTAGGGTACCGCAGTCTGTTAAACGTACTGCAACCAGGGGATGCCTGTCACTCAGTTAAAACTGAAATAATTTCACTAGTCTGTTCATTTTTAACAAGCTACCCAAGCAAGAGCTGAGTCAGCTTTGGGCAGTTACAGAACTTTGCAATCTTCTCATGGATCATCAAAAATTAGAGCAGAGAACTAAATTAATTGATGTTGTCTCAGAAACATAAAGGGCAAGCAGCTGAACATCACAGTCAATTTATCACTGCTACTTTGGTATCTCTTGCTTTCATGTTGGAAAATATATTACATGATGAAGTCTGAAATCACTTTTGTCTCACATTGCTTTAGTTTGCTCCCATAATGATGGAAGTTGTCATGCCCACAGATTTTTCCCTCAGACTTGGGTAGGGCCTATTACAGAAGTAGGACAGACTTAGAGTTGTGCTAGCTACTTGCTGCCAGCCAAAGGATATGAAGACGTACGTATGTGTAGTCATGACAGAAGCTACTGCCTATTTAAAAATGAAGAAGGAGATGCATTGTGCTGCTAATCCTGCATGGTCATCAAGTTTTTTTTTGATATAATGGAACAATTGCATTAGTGGTAATGGAAGAGTCATTGATATCAGGTGGGTTTGCTGAAGAAGGATAGTGAGAAACTTCAATAGCTTTGTTGAGAGGAGGGGGAAGTCTTTTTTTTCTTTTAAACAAGCAAAATTTTATAAATATATGTATAATATGTAAAAGTTTCCATGTTTCCTTCTTCCTCTGTCCATAACCTTCAAATAGACAAGAAATGGTTGAATAAGAGAGTGTAGAGCTGTTTCAGCCCAGCTTCACCATTAAGAATACAGACAGCCTGTATGATTTCAGAAGCTATTTAGGAGAGAATATTTAAGAGTTATTTGTCTGTCATCTATTTCCAGTCTTTTGCCAGATATTGTAAGTTGGGAGGGGATACCCTCCTGGTTGAGGCACTGCAGAGTGAGAGGGATTTACTAAATCTTGCCCAGGAGATTAGGACCAGGGCCCAGTTACATTTATCAAAGACTTCAGTGAAACTTTATTAAACCAGTAGCTCTGTTAATGACCTGTAGATTTTCTCCCCCACGCCCACGGTTTCAATGTACGCTTGTGATTGATTTACCATTTGCAGGGGCTGGAGTAGTGGTAGAGAAAGGGTGTTGTTCAGAAACTAGCTCCAGAAGAAAAGCACGTTTTCTCTTACTAAACAAACAGTGCAGTGCTGCCAATAGCCCTATTCCAAATGAGGTAATTAAGGAGACTTAAAGACGAAGTTTGCCTTGATGCAAAGGTCATCCTCAGCCTATGAAATATGAAGCTAAATCAGTCTCATCTTTCTTTTAAGGCTAAGATTGCTATTCTGTGTTCCCATCTGTACACTAAATTCGTTTTCCAAGTGTTTAAAGGTTTGGTTTTTTTGAGAACCATCTGCTTTGTTTACAGCAGAAGTGTACAGGTAGTCTACGTGGTTAAAGTAACTTTCTCATAAGAGATTCCTCATGTAGACTGTACATTGACTTCTGCTTTTGGGATTAATGCAGGCCATAATCTCTGTTAGAAAACAGAAACACGTGAAATACATATCTTTTTTTTTTCTATACATCTTTAGGTGCCATTATTGTTTTTAATATAACTATATGTGGTGGTTTTGCCCTTCTGGGCAGCCGAACTCCACGACAGCCACGCTCTCACTCTCCCTCCTCAAAGGAAGAGAGGGAGAGAATATGATGGACAAGGGCTCAAGGGTTGAGATAAGGACAAGAAGGTTGCTCACCAATTACCGTCATGGGCAAAACAGACTCAGCATAGGGAGATTAATATAATTTATTACTATCACTAGTGGACTAGAGCAGTGAGAAACTAAAAGCAAACTAAAAACACTTTTCCCCCACCCCCATCCACCCTCTTCTACCTCCTCCCCCCGAGTGGCACAGGGGAACGGGGAATGGGGGCTGCGGTCAGCCCATATCGCTTCATCTCCGCTGCTCCTTCATGGTCACTCTCTGCCCCTGCTCCAGTGTGGGGTCCCTCCCACGGGATGCCGTCCTTCCCGAACGGGTCCTGCGTGGGCTTCCCACAGGCTGCAGCTCTTTAAGAGCTGCTCCAA
>VXAL01009880.1:224666-313768 GCA_013399475.1 Chauna torquata
GCTGAAACAGGCTCTTGTCTAACATGGGGCAGCTTCTGGAATCTTCTCACAGAAGCCACCTCTGTGGCCCCCCTGCTACCAAACCCTTACCATGTAAACCCAATACACTATATAAGTATATGTAGGTTTGTATTGTGTATGTGTCTATATGTATATATACCTATATTTTGTAAGTCATTGCAAGAAAATGGAGATGACAGCAACTCTTCAAAATGGAAGTTAGTCTCATAATGACATGACAGCTCAGTGGGTGCTGTTATTCCAGATCCCAGATACACTATGTTTGTTATACTGGAAGTAATCAGTAGTTTAGCAGGATGAGTACATGAGTTGTTTTGTTAGTATGCTTTTTGTTTTTTTTGTTTTTTGTTTTTTAAAGCAATTTTTCAACACACATGGATCTAGAATGTGGTTTTCCTATCGTGAGTGCCGTAAATCAAAGCCAGAGTTGTGGAAAGCTACTAACTTTTTTGAAATGAATACAGAAGATGGCAGGGAAGTTGGATTAATATATGAAACAAGTCACTGATTGCATGCTTTCTGAAGTCAATGCACTAATGATCCTACTTGGAGGACTGGGGGCTAATCTGCAGTACCAGGTTAAAATACATGCAAAGGAAATCGGGGCTCACTTGGGAGCATGAGTAAAAGATAGGTAATACAATGCTAGAGGTATCTGACATTGTGGTTGTAGTTCATGTTGTAAAGATACTGAAGTAACATGTTACTAGGAAAGTGTGTGTAGAAAGAAGGAGGATGACTTGGTAGCCATGACTGTCCCAGAGGAAGTGTTGAAGCATCTAATCTTGAATCACTTCAAGCTTGCATTGACAAATCCCTTTTAAAAAAAAAAAAAAGACTACTCCTTATACTGACAGAACATGGGTTCCGTCTCCCATAACCTCTGTTTTTAGCATATTAACATCTTGCAGTACGCATGCATATGTGAGACCAATCTGTAGGTATTTGGGAAAATTCTTAATAATAAAAACAAGCCAAACAAACAAACAAAAACCACATGCCCATGTGGTCTTTACAAAGACAGCACAAATGTAAAATCTCTTCTTTGCTTGTGCTGCTTCTTTGTAAGGAACAAGAGTCACTTCGTGTTGGAAAGGTGCCAGAAAGCACCCAACAACCTTTCCAAGAGATAGAGTGAGCAAATGAATCCAAAGACCGATTTTACTCTTTCCCTTCTTCCACCAGATCCTCAAGGAACTGCTGGGCTCTGCCACTATATCTTCCATAAAATTTATCTGAGGCATGTAGTGATGAAAAATTCAAGGATTGCTTCCTATAGCACAGGGAAATTATTATGCCATACCTAAGAGAATTTAGCAAGTGTGTGAGAAAATTGTTTTGAATACTTTTTTGTTACTCGATTAATACATTAAACAAGCAGTGGCTGTGTTACTGAACAGAGGTTGTAAGACAAGAAGGAGGAAACCCTGCTAATGGGAATAGAAAATGTCAGAGCCAAACGTTTACTGTGCTCCTAGCATATTTGCTTCAGTTCAGGGCAATGGCTCTGTGATAAGCAGTGCCTTAGCTTAGCATCCTCCTCCCCTCCAGCCCACCCTGAAGTCCAGCCTCACCCTCATGTTTTGCTGTTGCCTTACCTATTTCCCAGGTAAGCTCTTCTTGCCTGCCTTGCCCTGGATGGTGAAACTCCCCTGCAAGCCCATTTAACTCATTAACCTGGCAGAAACTACTTCAGCAAGAAATAAACATATTTTCAAATGTTAGGGAGAAGAAAGGATTTTTTTTTTTAACAGATTAGTGTGTGTAATACCAGATCACAGAATTACTGTTCATGGTTATACAGCCAGGAATGGGAGGTGTAACACAGGATGGTACGAGCCGTTGTGTTCACTTAATTGCTGTACTTGGGCCTGTGCTCTTGAGCTTTCTTTTATCTAACTAGGTCCCAGAGCTGCCCCTTTGCCTTGCTCTTCTGATGGGTGTGGGCTTTCTGGCATGGAAAGACAGCTTGCAGTTCAGCTCCTGAAAAGCAGTACTGGCCAACCCTGGGACTTTGCAGAGTAAGACACAGCCTTGCGGGTATGCTGGTGCCAGCCTCTCTGCACTTCAGGTGGTGGAAGAACCTTGCTGAGGCTCTGAAACCAGGCTGCACTTTTAATTTATGCAGCTGAGGAACATACTGAGCAAGACAAAAAGAAGAATTTCTGTACCAGTTTTGTACCTCCTCCTTCTTAAGACTCCTGTGTTATTGCCTTGGCCGTAGTTGGTCCCCCTAATTAAAAAGCTGCTTCTGCTATAAATGCCCATCTCTCCCAAGTCTCTTCAGTTCTCTGAGATTTTGTTTGTTTGTTTTTTAAAGTAAGTGATTTCTTTGATTACTGGTTTTAGCAGGCTTTCCAGTCTCTCTTCATGTGAACAGGTAGATCTGACATACCCTACTCTACCATGCCTGCTGCTTGTGCCAAAGGTGTTCGTGGTGGTTGACTCGAGTAGGTTTTAAATGACTCAAAGTATGCAGTAGTTAACCAGAATTCGTGACATGATCATAGATTCTTCAATTACATTGCAAATTTACGTTTTCTCTTTTCTCCTTCCTAACACGTTGTAAAGTAAAAAAGAATCTGTATAATTATGACATGAAGATTGGTTTAAAAAAAATACAAAAAAACCACCTTCTTACAGTAAATTACAGCTATTTTGCCTTATGATGATTCCAAAGATGAGCATTGTCCTAGTTGTCTAAAATCACTTATCTAACAATATAGACAAGTGATATTTTTCAGTCAGGAGACTGTAACAGGAATTGCTGCTCAAAAAGCTTTTGTTCCAAAAACTGCTTGCTGGCTTCTTTGTTTATCAGATAAAATAGGTTGTTACACACATGGCTATTACCTTGGGTTTTTTTTCTACATTTATTAAAGATACAGAATTTTAAATCCAAAGAATAGACATAATTCAGGCAATAGTAATTCAAGCCTTGACAGAACAGTACATTATCTTATTGCTGAATAATTTTAATTCATGTCTTCAAACTGTAATAATACAGAACATAGCATTTGGCAGATTTAGCACATTAAGACTTCACTTCCTTGATGATAAAAAGGTGTCTTGTTCTGCGCAGGTTATAATTACTCTTCCTTCACTTATAGTTCCACTTATCTCTATACTTTTAATGTGAGGAAATAGCTGGGGACTTTGACTTTCTTTTGTGCCTCTCATCCTTACTGATTGGCTATTACATGGTGAAAACTATCCAAGAAAGCTTGTAACATGCCGAGTTAAGCAGCTGCCTACAGTTCTTCAGACTAGATGAAGTATGGGAATGAACTGAGCTTGGGGTTCAGCTAGTTTATCAAAAGCTAGCTAGTTTTTGTGAGAACATCTTTAGCTGAAGTGTAAGTTGGTTGCTGGAGGTCTGTTTGGTTTTGTTCTTTAATTGTTGGTAGGGGTGGTTGGACCACAGTTGGTAGCACAGATTTATAACAGAGTTCTTGCAGTGGGAGGGAAACGGGGACCTGGCAAAGCAAGAAAAGGAAACGGAGCTTGAGCTGTGTATGTATTTGTGTCTGCAGCACTCTCAGCCTCAATTTTTAGAATCATAGAACATCCCAAGTTCGAAGAGCCCTGCAAGGATCATCAAGTCCAACCCCTGGCTCCACACAGGACCACCCAAAAATCAGACCATGTGTTTGAGAGCGTTGTCCAAACGCTTCTTGAACTCCAGCAGGCTCAGTGCCGTGACCGCTGCCCTGGGGAGCCTGTTCCAGTGCCCGACCACCCTCTCAGTGAAGAACCTTTTTTCACAACCAACCTGAACCTCCCCTGACACAGCTTCATGCCGTTCCCTCGGGTCCTTTCACTGTCACCAGAGAGAAGAGATCAGCACCTGCCCCTCCGCTCCCCTCGTGAGGAAGCTGTAGGCTGCCATGAGGTCACCCCTCAGCCTCCTCTTCTCTAGGCTGAACACATCTCATACCAGCTGTGCCATGCTGCCATCTAGGAGCTTTTATTATGGCCATTGGGATTTTAGGTATGGTGTTGAATCAACTTTGGGTGGATTTAAATGTGTTATCTGTCATTCCACTCTAATTTTCCTGAGTGGTTTAATGCAGAGGTGGGAAATTATAATGAAAATGTTGTGGAGCCATAGTATGGATAGGGCCTAATACCTTAACTAGTGCAAATAAGAACCTCCTAGCAGCAAGGGGAGCACAGAGGTGCTGATTTGCTATGGAAATCCATGGCTAATCTTCACATCTTCCCATGTCCACCTTCCCCTGTAGTCCCCCCTCTGCCTCACTTCCCGCTCTTGAGATGGAGAAGCCTTGGCTTAGTGTGGTTTTAAAACGTGAAGCCTCTTGCGGTATGTTGGGTGAAATATATTAATTTTTGAGCAGTGTAGAAAATAATAGTGTAGGATTCTAAAAGCAAATGTTAATAACAGCATATTGATGCTTTTACAATTGAGTACATGACTTCTTAATGCAGTCTAATTATAGACCTAATATGGGAGAGGGAATTGTTCAGAAAACAATTTGCTGAGGTGGAAAGGCAAAGGTGTGTGCACTTTTGGTGTGGTGGGTGTTGTGGGTTTTTGTTTTGTTTTAAAAGTCTCATTTCCACATATCCTTTTGAATGGGAAGAAGCATCAAAATCTGAGGAATGGAGAGAGAGAGAGAGAGAGAGAGAGAGAGAAACAAATAAACTTTCCAACCAGAGTGGGTCTACAAAGCCAGGCCGTGCATTCTGATGAATGGTTCTGCACACTCTGGAAGAGGTGCGCATATAGCTGTACAAGTTCCTCTGCTGGGGCTTTCCTGTTGCCCCTTAATGCCTCTCCATCTCACGTAATAAATGCTGCTTTTTGAGAATTGTTTTGGGCACTGATGCCTCCAACACTGCGTGCAAATAATATATACTGTGCCCCTTGCAGGAGGATTTACTGAATTCTCCAGCTCTTTCCCCGGTCTCTGTGAAGGAAAATCCACGCTCGTCCCTACATGCATTTCTCAACCCTGTCTACCTGTCTCCAACGTTGGCCCAACCAGGATTCTGCCTCATCTCTATCTCGGGTGTCAACGGGATGTCCTCAACAAGGTGAGTATTCTGCATGCTATGCTGTTTACATGGATGAGTATATAATCTCCATGTGTCTTTGTCCGTGCTTCTATCATACTGCATCACTGCACTTGTAAAACATCTAAAGTAAATCTAGATGATGGCCTTCCATGGCTTTATGCGCAGCCAGCTAGGTGACAACTAATGATGTACAGTTCACATAATGAATCCATGTGTCATCTAATGTGATGCTTGATCTCCTCTCTCCTTCCTGTTGGAGAAGATATGATACCTTCCTTAGTAACCTACCAACCAACAGCAAGCTATTAAATCTGCCATTACAGTAGGTCAGGTAGTTTACTGTGTATAGCACCAACTAGTTTGTTTTGGCATGTGTTGGATATTGATACAGCTATATTAACAGTTCTACTGGGATGAAATAAAGATTGTGTTTTTCAGTATTTTCTTTAAGCGCTTACATATATGGTTTTTATCCATGTATAAAGCTTAAGATTGGACTACCGTAATAGTCATATAATTAGATCATATTCATATACTTTGACCATTGTCATATTTTTCACTGATTTCTTCTACTTCTCACTCCATCCCAGTCTGGCCTGCCATAGGCTATTTTGGGATTTTCCACAATTGTTTTAACAGAGTCTTTGACACAAGCAATCATTTAGAAGGTATTTGTTCTTCAATAGAACACACAGAAAAATCTCTTAATATGCAGGATCTTCAGCAGTCATTGGATTTATCTTGTCCTTTAAAATCTTCAACATCTTTGCTGCCAGGTAGCGAGTCAGCAATTCAGACCTGATTCACTTATAACAGATGTCAAAGCAACTTATTTTTCTTACCACGAAAGTAACTTGTGGTCCCCACACAAAAGGCACCAGGTAAACTCAAACACCAAGTAAATTTTTAAAAAAAGTAAATAAATCCTGCTTTTAAGTGGTAGAATATTAGATGCTTTTACGCTGTTTGTTTCAATATGTGAATGGTAAGTGCTCTCCTAAGCCCCACTGGGAGTGGGGAGGACACGTTTATTCTCCTGCAGGGCCAGGGACATGCCACAGCATTTGGGGATGTGACTGGAACTCCAGTGCTGTGGCTTTTAGTGAACAGTCTCAGGGGATGAAAGAGGCTGTTCCCCTTACTTGCAGTAAATTGGTGCCTATGAATAGATGTTACGCACAGGCACAGTGTGCATGCCTCAGCAGGAAAGGAATCCAGGTAGCAGTAGTCAGGAATGTCATTATAGGGCTGGAGGAGTCTAAAACCACAGCTGCTACTGGTAAGCCCCGAGTGTGGCAGAGCAGTTTAGACCTGGTGGGTTGTCTCATGCCTATTAATTTACAACTTTGATATTATTTCGGCACATGTCCATCATATAGCAGGAAGCTCTGCAGCTGCAGATACTTTAGAATTAATGTAGAACCCCCAGGAGTTGGTCAGATTTGTACTTTACTTCATAAATTTCTAACACGTTTTAAGGACAAATATGAATTTTATGATTTCAGATCTGCTTGTTGCTTGTACCTTTTTCTTATTTAAAACAAATAACCGGCAATTCTTTATTCTGAACATGTTACTTGTTCACTGCACTGAACTAGACCTTAGCTTAGTGTCTTGGTAACTTATCTCATGCCTTCAGTTTTGGTGACTATGGAAAATCTTGAATGGCTCCCATCTTAAATATTGGTACCTTTATTAACCTAAAGAAGCTGTGGGAACAAATGAAGATTCCTTCCTCTGAGAATGCATTCTCAGCTATTGGCAACTCCTAGTTTCCTGATCTTAATCAGTTTCTTGATTCAACTCAAAGTTAGTGTTAGGTAGAGATCAGGATTCTAGAAATGCTAAAGGCAGAGAGATGCTCCAGGCTAGTGATTGCTGCTGCTCTTCCTTCCACACTCTGCTTCTTGGTAAGCCTGGATCCTATGCAAAGGTTTTAGGGAGAGCAAGGAGAATGTCTCTCAATACATTGAGTGCCCAGAACCACCAGTACATGGTGTGAAAGCTGGAAAGTGAAGAACATTCAAAAGGGAAGGGTGAGAAACAAAAACCAGTGATCAGGAGCAGAGTTCTGTCTCTGTTATGACAATCGAGAAGATGGTTAAGTGGGTAAGTTTGCATGCTCTGGTTTAATGGCCTTGCTGCTTTGTCAGTTACTGGGGACAAGAAGTCAACTTTCTCTGAAGATTGTAATAATTTCTTTAATTCAAGTTCAGATTTTTAAAAATAATTTTCTAAAATATTCCAGTAAGATTCCTGACACTGTAAAATATAGTTGTATCCATTGACCTTACTTTTGCCTTTGAATGCTATCTGTGAGGTTCCATTATTCCTCCTATTGACCAGACATATTGATTTCTCTAAAATCTAAATGTCTCAAAAATACCTGCAAAAAGAACTCTTTATTTGCAATACAGTTTTTTGCAACACAGTGATTTAAAGATGTAAATTTTCAGCATGGCTTATCAGGATGCAGTAATAATTTTTGAGATCTTTAGAAGCTTATCTCTGAGTGCATGGGTGGGGAAACCTATGTCTTGAACACAGATTGTCCTGCAACATGACCTTTTAGGAATACTAATGCAATTTGCCACTAATACCTCTGCTGATAATGATTGATGTATGAAAGATAAGCAAACATAAATGTTTGGTTTGTGTCCTTGAGCAAAATTAATGATTGCTTCAGAAAAGCATTAGGAGATGACTTATAATTTTCATTTACGGGTTTCTTTTCCTTAGTTCTGGAAGTGTTTGTAGTATTTTCTGCAGTGCTGAAACACTAAGAACCTCATGAAATTTCTGACCTGGCTTTTCAATGTGTTCTTTAATAAGCTGGTGATCAGTGGTGCTGCTTTACGTAAATGCATGTATTTGCAAAAAGTGTACTTTTTTTTTTTTTAACACCATCACCAGCTTTCTTTTACTCTGGTTAACAGAAAAGTCCATTTCAGTTTTTGGGTCTTAGTGTGATACATTGGTGGCTATCATTATCAAATGGCATTGCGAGAGGGTACTTGTTTCGACAGAAGATCTTTGTTGATCTTCAGATTTGTGAAGGACAGACAAACTAAAATCTAACCTATACATGAGTGACAGTGTCCTTTCTGAAAGTTAGGATAGTATTTAAAAAAAAAACTGGTTGTGGGCCTGAATGAGTCTCCTGCTTACATCTCACATTTTCTACCAGCATTTTGAGCTGTAAAAGTTTCTGCTTTGCTACTTACATAACTATTCTGTTTTTTAATTCCAGACCTGGATTTTATTTCCTGGAACAAAATAACATGTTAGGGTGCCATTAATTTTAAGATTAAACAAGTCATAAAATGTAAATAAGCTGACAAAAGAGCATTTACCTTCTTTTCACAAAGTTGTTAGTATTAGGATTTCTGGATCTTCCTCCCATCATAATTCACTTCTTCCTCTTGGGTGCCTTACAATGAAGGCACTGTTATGGTTATTATATTATAGTGTGTTGCACGGGGAATGATTGATACGTTAGAACAGAAGGAAGCATAACTTCTTTCTTTAGCTTTGGTCTCAAAGACAAGCACTAACACATTTTTGGGTGTTTTTTTGGCTCAGCAATTTCAGACTTGGCATCTGCAACCTTCTAATTCCCATTTGGATAATCAATTCCACATCGAAAATTTTTGCATAACTGTGAAATTGTGATGGTTGGACTGTGCAGCCCACCAGCACTTAGGCTTTTAAAAAAAAAAAAAAAAGGCTTTTCTATCCTTCTTCTAAATTCATCAGCTTTCCAGCACCACTTAGCTGCACTTAGCTGTATTCTGAATAAACACGCATTATGGAAGTCCATTTGTTAGTGGTACCTTCTTCGCCTCCCTCTTGTGTGTGAGAGTTAGGATGACTTTTATACATAACTATTGCTCAGGACTCTGTGTGTACTTCTGTACCTGCTATTTCGGTTGTTCTTTGCTCACCTTTATGACTGTAAGTGGTGACAATAGGTGAGCTGGTTTAGGGGCAGTATTTCAACTTAGTGGCCTAAAGTAGATGTTTATTTTACAGAAGTTGATGTTGAATAGCTTGGGATGTAAAGCTGTGTAGCCCAGCCCAGCTGGGGACTGGGGCTTTTCTTCGCACATGTAAGGCACCACGGTAACTGGTCTCCTGTGCCAAGAACTCCAATCCCAATACCTTCCCTCTCTGGCTAATTCCAACTGTTCCCCCAGCTCTGCTTTTAAACTTTCAGTGTGTAAGAGGTTAAATGTAGGAAAGGGAGGTGAGACGAGTCGGCTACAAAAGGCATGCAGGGCTGGAGGAAGCTTGCTGGTTGACAAGATTTGAAGCAAGAGAGAAGGGAGAAGTCGGTGACAGAGGAATTTGTTGTCATTGATGAGGAGCTGAGCTTTACTGAGAGTATGACCTAGAAAACTAGCAGGGTCAGAAGCAGTAAGGCTGAGAAGTTACTTCAACACATTCAGCCCTTTTTTTGACCATTGCTGCAAATTATATTTGTGATAATTTGCTTTGCGAGTAACTGCTCATCTCTTATTCACCTTGGATGTGCATGTTTATGATATAAGGTATATTCATTAGTTTAAGGTACCCACACCTTCATACACCTCTGAATGTGCTAGTATGAAGGATTTTGGTTATAAGTTCAGAGGAGTTTTCCATTTTGTCGTCTGGAGCAAATTCGGGTCGCTAGCAGAAACTTATGTAAATGCCCTGTTTACAACTGCTGCTGAAAACGTGTAGTAATCCAGTAAGGATGGATTTGATATACTTTCTTCTGCAAATGGCTGTGGGATAGATTCCCTTTCTCCCCTGCAGTTCTATGTTCTCAGTGAAAATTGAATTTTTGCCTGCGTATACATACATGTGCATGTGTTCATCCCTTCTACGTACACATTGCAACATACATGCAGTGTACCTGTGTAGTAAATACCACACATTATTTAAACTGCTCTGATTTGAACAAGATAAATTCTTCAGGTAGATAGCCATATTCCTGTTTCTCCTTACCAAAACATCTTTACACTTGCAGAAAAAATTACATACAGGGAAGAAAATTTGTCCTCACAAATACATAACTTTTCTTTTTAATATAATTGCTCTAAAAGCAAAAGGATTAAAATCAGGATTTTTGGCTTTTTTTTTTTTTTTAGTTTCAGACATGAGTTTCCATAGAAATCTAGCCAAAAGTTCCCCAATGCTAGTATTTGTGTAGCTAGTGTCCAAGTGTAGTATTGCACATCACTGCTTGCCAAATCATACCTGTAACAGAAATGTGGTTTGATCAGTGTTGCTCCAACCTGCTTGCTTGCTTTTCTGTGGCAAGATGCTTACTTGCCAGGAGACTGGATGTTTATTTTGTAGAGTGATCTCTAGTTCTCTAGTACTTGTTTCTAGTAGTTTGGCACTAAGGTGCCTACTGCATCAAATACTACTTCATAGCACAAGTCTAAATACAAAGAGTATGGCAAGGTGCAGTAATGTGTTGTCTTTATTTGCAATCACGAAAATCATTTGAGTTATTTAAAAGGCCCAGTTGATTGTCATACTTTTTTCACAACTTTGCTTGTTCCTGTGACAATCTCTGAGATGCAAGAGAGCTAAAGACTGAAAACTGAAGTATGGACAATCTTAAACCATAAAGTAGAATTCTAAAACTGGAGTCACTGTCGTGCAAAGATAGTCTACTTCAAGGTTTTTACCTCTTATTTGGCTCTTTCCCTCGAGGTTTTGAGTGAGTTTTGCACCTTGTCTTAGAAACAAGGAAGTCTCTCGTACTTAAGAGGTGACTGTAGGAAGCATCTGTTTCATTTCATATTTCTCACTGATTATCTGTGATGGGGTAACCTCAGTCTGAGATATGTGATCCACAAAACATGCATTCAGGTCAGCAAACTACATGTGGGAAGTAGTTGGTTATGTTGTCACCTTGCATGGTGAGAATTTAAACCAAAGTAGCAAAAAAGTTCATTCTCATGGAAGTGATGCTTCATAGTAACAGATGGTATTCTACCATTATTTCTGTTCTTTGTTAACTTTGTTCTTATGGACTTTGCAGTCCATATGTTATTCGGACATATTGGATGTCTCGTTAAAAGTTTTTTGATGAATAGCTTAGAAGTCACCTTTTTCAACAAACGATGCCCATAATAGTTTACTTTTTAGCTCTGTTATGTGCTTGGAATTCATGGTTTCCTTGTAATGTGCCAAAGATATCATTTGACTTCTCTAGTTTTAATCCTTCTCTCTTTCATAGGAGCTGATGCAGCAGAATGATATTGGCTATGTACTAAATGCCAGTAATACCTGTCCAAAGCCTGATTTCATTCCGGAATCCCATTTTCTGAGAGTGCCTGTGAACGACAGCTTTTGTGAGAAGATTTTGCCTTGGTTGGATAAATCAGTGGATTTTATAGGTGAGAAGAAACTTTATGGCTCTTTAAAACAGTTTCTGGGCTACTCTGTGTGTCTGCCTCCTATTTTGGCTGGAGAAGACCTGAATGCTTTCTGGGTGGTATGAAAATACCCTAAGGATCTGCATATACGATCACCATCACTTTATAAGGACAGAAGCAAAATAACAGAGAGAGATTCTGCCCCTGTGTGTTCCAGCACTTACAGAAAAAAGATACTTTTTAAGAGCACAGCTCTGCTTTCTGGCAACCTGGTAGACACCTGATGTATGCCTGCAGAGAGTGAATTAGAAAATTAGACATACAGATCCTGTCTTTAGCTTTAAGCAGTGAGCTAACAGATGAACTGGCCAAACTGTTCCATCATGAATGCTTGCTTTTTACTTGCATATAAAATTAGAAGCAATCACCTTTCCCAGAAATGTAGATAGGGTTGTTTACGTGCACGTTAAAGTAAGGGCAGTACGCTGTAACTGCAGTGTTTCCTGTGTGTAGTCACGTGCTTTTTCTATACCCAGTGCAGTGATGCAGAAAATAAATGATTTTTGTTTAAAGCTTCCATGAGATCTGTAATTAGCAGCTAATTTAGAAGTTCTGAACAATTTCAAATAACATTGTTTTCCTTGCAAACTTTTCATCATGGTATAATGCTGATGATTTCTTTGGTATGCAGAAAAAGCAAAAGCATCAAATGGCCATGTGTTAGTGCACTGTTTAGCTGGAATATCTCGCTCTGCCACAATCGCTATTGCATACATCATGAAGAGAATGGATATGTCCTTAGACGAAGCTTACAGGTAAGGAGAAAATTTCCTTTCATGTTAATTCTTGTGCCTGTCAGCTTGTTTTTAAAGCGATAAAAGGTTACATGACCAAGGGTAGAAGCAGAAGTTATTTTACCCTGTAGTTCACTGGCCTCTAGTCACTCTTGCTTTAAACATAGGTTCCTTCATAAAGAAATTAGTGGTTATGTGCAGACATTGTGCACTTAATTCCCTACCTGCAAAATGCTGATGTTGGTCTTTGCTCTGAGTAGGCAAATATATGAAATTTAAACTGCTTATTAAGTGTGTGTGTGTACCTATAGAAACACAGATATATCACACACAACAATATCTTGTAAGCCAAAGAGAAAATGAAATGGATAGGGTTAAAGAGAACTGCGGATATTTATAATCATGCTTGTGACAAATGCTAGACTGGATGTGTTGACTTCAGTTTGGTATTTGGTAATGCTCTCAAAGAAGCGCCTGCAGGTGAAATGTATAGGAATTAAGAAAACAACTTTGTTGCTATTAAACTCAAACAAAAACTCTTGGAGGAAGTATTTTGAAGCATCAGCTCTTTGTAGGATTAGAGAATTCTTGTGGGGGAAAACCCCCACCTGTTTAACCTTTCAAATCACAATAGTTCTATACTTGGATTGTGAACACTTCATTACGTTCCAGGTGACTTGGTTGCAGTTTACCATGACTTCTCCATTTCATTTGACAAACTCCTTTTTGTTCCCATGATGCACAGAAAACGTTGGCTTTCTTGATGGACCTTATAGGCTAACTGGCAGAGCTGACGCGCCTCTGTAACATGTGTCGTGCAGAAGCAATTTGAACAATTGTGCTGGAGCAGGTTGAGAGGAGTACCTTCCAAATCACTACTGTGTTTGCTGCCACCATCTCTAAAACCGTGATGGTGACAAAAAGATGAACAGTTGATTCTCTCTTGTGGGGGAGGATTTTCTTGGGGCCCTTTCTTTTAAGCTGATGAATGCATACATGTATGAAGTGAAAAAAATGCATATAAGAGATGCCTGAACTGCAAATGTCTGCCATAGCATTTAACAAGCTGTAGAAAATTTCTGCCAGTGCTTGCTGACAGCTTGGTTTTGTGCAGTAATTTCCACATGTATGATGAAACGGGTTTGGTCGGTTAAGAAGCATAGGTGAGAACTCACAATTATACAGGCAGAGATAATATGGCTGAACAGCTGGATGTGGATGGATAATGTGCAAGGTATGAGCTTGATTCACTAAACAGCCTATCTGGTCTCAGGCTGTATAGTGGTCTGGAGGTTAGAGCTGTAGAGTACTAAACACTTCTAAAGGGCACGCATGTAAGTGAACCTCTCACTGAGTAAGAAGTGCTTCTTCAAAACTTTCCATGACATCTTTGCATTAAATTCTAGTTTGTTTCTTAACCAGAAGTGTGAATTGAGTGCGAAGGATTAATTGCCCTTGGCCTTTTTTTTCACTTTGTACTGTAGAATTCTGCTGAATAACTACTGTGAAACTTTGATTTTATTTCACTGTATTTCCTTTGATATGATTTAGTGAGAACAATCTGCAGCACATTTCACTTATTGGTTTGGGATCTTTTGCTGGCAAAGCTTAAAAGAAAAATACTTTTCTTCTGGTTTAATGAAAAGCATTAGATAAAATGTTTGACACTATCAAAAAATAAAAAGGTGACGTTAAATGTTACTTGAAGTGAAAGATCTGAGGAAATATGCTTTTTTAATCTTCTGTTTCATTTGTACAGTGGTCTATACAAGGGAAACAAACATCAAAATGAAATGTTATGCACATTTTTAAATTAGAAAAAGAATGCATTTTGAAATGAAAAAGTTTGCAAAGCCTTACAGCTTGGTGGGGGAGATCTAAGACTTTCTGGATCCCTTTTCATAGTTTAAAAAAAAAAAAAAAAAAATCTAGTTTTAAACTTAAGAGTGTCCTGTATTTTGGGGTGGGAGGAGGAGAAAGCTGAAGGAACATTTCAACCTGGCGGTGGAAGTTTCCACCATCACTTTGTGCAATTTGATCTTGCAGGTCATAACATCAGTTTGACTATTCCTACTATTCAGATGATTAGCAGAAAAGAATAGTGCCTGTTGTGTTCAAAAAGCTAGGTGTCCTTGAAGTTGTTTGGCAATGTCCCCCCCCAAAAAAAATAAATTTTTTTTCGTCATGTGCTTGCTTGCATTTGTGCTAGTGTATACATACATGTGTGAGTACACTTTAGAATTTTTCTCATACCATTTTTAATAACTGCACACTCACCTTTTGTACACATCCCCAGAGAGATTTTCTGCCTTTAATAACATTTAATTTTCTCAGTGATACATTATATGTGTGTTTATACTAGGTCTCAGTCATATGTTATATGTGTGTTTGTACTAGGTTTAGCTCTTCAAGGTCTCTTCCCCTGTTAATTCCCTTGTCATCTGGTACCTTCATAGTTCCAGGAATGGCTGGGGGGGGGGGAGAAGAAAAAGGTGGAGGAAGGATTTGGGCCGCTTCTCTTTTACAGCCAGTAAAAAGACATACTTTTTTAGCTGTATTAGAAATCAGACAGGTAAAAAGTCTGCTTTTGTATTTGACTTTGAAGTACATGACATGACTTGTAATATAAAAGTCTTTCATTCGTTTCAAGTCCTGATTCAGGAAAACATTTTAAGTATGTATTGCATCTTGTTGGTATTCAGTTGAATATGTAAGTGCATGACTGGCACAGTCGGGCTGCTTCCTACAGGACTGGAGAATACATTAACTTTTATACTGATATGGTAATACTGTTGCCCTTTTACTGTTGAACACATGCAGAGTTGTAAAGGATGGTTTTGCTTCAATGCTGCATTTACTCCCTTTTCTTTTTTGAAGATCGCATCAGTGGTCAATACCAGTACATGGTAGAAATGACTCATTTGCTGTACAAGGTCAGCATAGATCAGAGCAATCTACCTGACGAAGGTAAAACAGGATAGGAAGCACTAAATTTAATAATAATATGAAAGAGAAAGGTGAAAGGAATATGGGATTTCAGCCATTTGAATAGTGGGGAAGGTGGTCTGCTTTCTGCTTTGATGCTGTTCACAGAACTTGAGGAGCTCTTAAATACAGTCAGAGGCAAAGGTAGCAATGGCAACGTAAAATAGAAAGTCCCTCAAACCTTGTTGTAGACATCATAAAGAGGTGTAAAAAAAAAAAAAAAAACCACCAACAAACTTTCTTTTCCCCCTTTTTAGCTGCCTTTAAGTAAACTATAAAGAGAGTAGAGAGAATCCACCATTATCTTGCTTAAAAGCTGCCTTTTTTTTCCAACCATGTTACCTGTGCTTGACAGAACCTCAGTCCAAGCATCCTGACAAGTTACGATTAGGCTGGTAACCCTAGAATGCTTGTTCTGAATGTTATTTCAGGTCTGAGCAGCAACTTCTTAAAGTAATTCTTTTGTTTTTCCCCTCTTTGCAGATTTGTGAAAGAAAAGAGGCCAACTATTTCTCCCAACTTCAACTTTCTGGGCCAACTTTTGGACTTTGAGAAAAAGATCAAGAACCAGAGTGGTCAGCCTGGACATATCAGTAAGCTAACACTTCTGCATTTGGAAAAAAGCAGTGAGCACGTACTGGTCCCAGAAGGTGGGCAGAGCAGCCTCTCTACTAATCAGCTCTGCATAACTGCTACCTCCGAGATTGTGGAACAGAAGCCTATGGACTCTGGGAGCACATCATGCGTGCACTTGCCCTCTCTGGAAGATGGCGCGCTGGTACAGGGCTTAAACGGACTGCACGTCTCCCTGGATAAGGTGGAAGACAGTAACCGGCTGAAGCGCTCCTTTTCCTTGGATATCAAATCTGTGTCCTACTCAGCCAGTAGCAACTGTGTGACTGCATCAGTTCAGGGCTTTGCGTCTTCCGAAGACACCCTGGAATACTACAAACACGCGACTGCTTTAGAGGGCAGCAGCAAGCTGTGTCAGTTCTCCCCTGTGCAGGAGGTCTCAGAGCAGACCCCAGAAGCCAGCCCTGATAAAGAGGAAGCAAACCCTCCCAAGAAACCCCAGAACACCTGGCAGCTGGATAGCCAGAGCAAACGGCAACATGGGGGGAGAGCTGGTGGCAGTGCTGCCACTCAGCGGTCGCTCATGTACCCCCTCCACCGGAGCGGGAGCGTGGAAGACAACTACCGAACGAACTTCTTGTTTGGTCTCTCCACCAGCCAGCAGCATCTGGCAAAGTCTGCTGCTGGGCTGGGCCTCAAAGGCTGGCACTCGGACATCCTGGCTCCTCAGACATCAGCTCCGTCCCTTACCAACAGCTGGTATTTTGCAGCTGAGTCCTCGCATTTCTACTCTGCCTCTGCCATCTATGGGAACAGCACTGCTTACTCTGCCTACAGCTGTAGTCAGCTGCCCACGGGCTGTGACCAAGCCTGTGCTGTGCGCAGGAGGCCAAAGCAGGGTGATCGAGGTGACTCCAGGCGTAGCTGGCATGAGGAAAGCTCTTTTGAAAAGCAGTTTAAGCGCAGAAGCTGCCAGATGGAGTTTGGGGAAAGCATCATGTCAGACAACAGATCCAGAGAAGAACTGGGGAAAGTGGGCAGTCAGTCGAGCTTTTCAGGCAGCATGGAAATCATTGAAGTGTCTTGAGGAGTAGCAGACTGGTGTGACTGTATTGGATTTGCTTCCCCTTCCAGGCTGCTCCCCCAGCGTTTAAGAGGTCCCTGTAAATCTGAAAAGAACAAACACCATGCAGAAGGTGGGGAGGGAGGAAATGTGGGGCTTCACTGTGAACGCAGTGACTAGATTAATACAGCAAGGAAATGACAAGTGAGCATCTGCATGAGGAGACCAAGTGTACTGTTAGGTTTTTCTCCTCCCCTTTCCTGGAGAAGGGCAGAACATTTCAAAGATCTTTCCCTGACAGAGGAAGCAATCATGTGCAATGGATTGCACATCCTTTCAGTGTTTTCAAAAAGGAAGCTCTCTTGGTATCAAACCATTTCTCTGGTTCCACTGAAACATGCTCCTACCCATCAAAGCTAGGTTTATTCTCATGGCCCAAGTCTTCACCAGTGCACCTTAGCCCTGACACTGAGCCAACCTCTGGAGGGAGACTTCTTTCCCTGTAAGAAAGGAGACTGGGAGTGATTCCAAAGGAAGTAGGGACTGGTTACAGCAAGGCTGGTCTGAAAATACAGTTCAGGCAAATGTAAATACTGGTGTAACTATTGTTCTAATGGATAGGCTTTAGGTGATTTGCTAGAGAGCTGCTTCAGAGAAAAAACCAGTACCTCAAAAATATTAAAAATAAATAAAAATAAACTAGGGCTTTATGGCTGCCAGATGCTGGTAGTCAGTGCATAAGCAATGTGAACAAATTACGACTAGCCACGTTTGATTTTTTTTTTTTTNCTACGCACAAGTGTTTCAGTTGGCTTACCAGCAATTCGTAAGAAAGACAAATGAACCATACTTAGGACCATTTCCCCCATTCTTTTGAAACATAAAATAAGCAGTATTTGTATTTCTGATATTAAGCTGGCTTCTGGGAGAGGGACACTTTGGCTTCCAAGCTATAATGGAGTGGTTGACATTCAGGGTTATGTGGAGGAGAAGTGGCTGGTACAATACCGCAAGTTCCTTTTCTTGCCAATCGACAATTCAACAGATGGCTCTCAAAAGTTTTTTTTAAATTAAAAATGAGCTGTAAGCCTTGGTGGGATGGGCTTTTGCTCTAAACAAAGCAGTACCATTAAGGAACTGCTCTTCATACACAGCTCCAATCACTTGCAGGGTGGGGGCAATTCAGGTTGTTGTTTTTTTTTTCTGGCCCCCCCGCCCCCATCCTCATCCAACCTGTGAGGACTCTGAGACAGATGCCTCTTTTTAGGTTTGCTGACTTCGTCTGAGAAAGAGAGGTCTGTTCAGCTGTCCAGGGAAAACAGAAGGGGAACTCCAGATTCCATCTCATAATGTGGTGTGAAAGAAACGGGGTTTGAGAAGAGGCAGCTTTAATGGAAAGCCTGCTCACCTCCTGCACTTGTGGATCCAAAGGAACTTCAATTTTGGCTGTTGTCCTCTGTCCCAGTTTAGGGTCTTGGTTTCCCAGCGTGCTGATGCATGATTTGGCTGCAGATGCTTCTAGCTGTGCTGCGGCTGGCCAGTGCTCTTGCTTTCTGATCTCCACCAACCTAGAGAATATGCCAGCGCAAGGAGGTGTCCTTTCCCTGCTGCCAGCAGGGGTGTTTCATGGGAGATTAGGCACAGCCCTTCTTGTGTTGTTTTTGACAGTGAACCAGCTGCTTCCCCTCCAGCTTGCGATTCTTGCGGTACGTTGGCTGCCGCTTCTCAAATGGTTGCGTGTGCATTGGTGTAAAAGGTTTAGAGTAGGCGAGGAGTGGTACCAGAGGCACAACGCAAAGCTTCATCCTTCCTTCTTGTGCTTGGATGGAAATGGCACACCTGTTATCTAGGTCTTACCCAGGGCCCCTCAGAACACACGTGTGTGGGAGGAACTATATTGCTTTTGTCCAATTTCAGTGCAGGCAGCTGAAATTTAAAAATCAAATGTAACATACTTATCCCTGGCCAACAGCTTTAAAAAAAAATTTGTCAGCGGCAAACTGAAGCCCTAATTCAAGTCAGCAGCTTGGGTTATGTTTTTTTTACTGTAAGTTTAGCTAGTTTGTGACTCAAATCTCAGGTTTTACTGTATTGAAAAGTGGAGAAGATTTTGTCATTATTTTGTTTTGTGGCTAGGATGTGACTTAATTTCCTACAGTGGACTGTTTAAAATAGCACTGAAAGCTACAGCATTGATTAACTTGATCCTAAAAAGTGCAAAGACACACAGAGAGGCAGCAACAGGACTAACTGAACCCAGCGGCTGTGTTTGTGATGTGTGCGTGAAATGCCGGAAGAAAGGGGAGTCTGGGCAAGGGATAGGTTGACACCACACTGTAAAGCATGTCAGGTCTTCGCTATTCATTAAACATACTGCCACTTGTCTATGTTTACATATCAAGTGAAAGTGATTACATTACAACTGTGCGTGTGTATATACACATGGAAACCATTAAGCAGTGCTCCACTCAGCCAGATTTCAGTAAGGGCCCATGTCTTTCTTTGATTTAAACTGGTTAATAGGGATAAACACAAATAAATCCCTGCAGGCAGAAACAGAATTTTCCTGGGTTTTGTGCTCATTCACATGTGTGTGTTCTCCTCTTCTCTCTATACATGCAAAAACATATATATGGGGTTTTGTTTGGTTAATCTCCTTCTGAGGAACTGAAATCTGGTCTTCTGGCTCCTTGTGATTTCCAATACGCAACGGTCACCGACTGAATCAAAGCTGTAGGCTCAGAATGTTAGGGAACAGGTTCCTGTAGGAGGAAGCCTTAAATCTGTATCCTTTGCGGGGTGGTGCCCTGTCTCATTTCTGAAATAGTGTTCTGTACCTGAACAATGCTGGAAATGGCTTGTAGAAGTTTGGAAAGCAACGTGGAAGATGTGAGGGGGGAACTGTGTACATGTTCAATATGAATATAATGTTCTTTGGTGTATGGAAGCTGTTTAAATGGTTCAGAGATGCGAGTTTCTCATCTTGTTGTGTCATGAGCATTACCTGTATGTTATGATGAAATAAAATCAGAAATGGTACCTGTTTATATAGAACAGCTGAGGAGGAGCTTGTGCGCTGCTGGCTGTGGAGTATGCGTCACCTGTCTGCAGTAGGACCTGCTTCCCAGCGACCAGACCTAGCAGGGGGCTTTCCCTTTTGGTATGTATCCTTCTCTGGAGATGTGTGCCTGTTAATGAATGACACAGAACAGGTGGCTTTGGACTGCTCCTCACAAACAGAGGTGATTTCACAGCATTGGTAATGGTTTCAGGCTCTTACGTGTTCTGTTTACCCTACCTCTTCTGCTCCCTCAAACAGCAGGGATGGCACTTTTCGGCACTGGCAGCTTACAGTGTCTAATGCTGGAGAATACAATTGCACCGTCTCACAAAAGAGCAGTTAAACTGATCATTCCTAAGACAGCTGTGCTGGCCTTTCTGCAGCAAGTAATTTCAGCTTGTTTAAATTACCTAGAATGAACTGTATTTTTTCTTGCCTCGCATACTTCTTCTTCGAAGAAGAATGCAATTACACTAATACTACCTTTGATGGATTCTGCCAGTCCTGAAGCATTCAGAACAACTTCTGAATGCAGAGGGAGGGGCATGCCCCTCATTGCTCTTTCAGAGAACAGCTTGTACAAATGTAGTATCTATTAAAATGAAGTCCTGCAGTAGAGCATGGATGCCAAGGCTATATCCTTAGATGGCAAAGTTCATGCCTACAAGTTTGTGCAACAGCACTTCAATCTCAGGTGCAGCAACAGAAGCATTTTAAAAGGGAATTTAAAAGCATTATCCCAGGAAGGGAAATGTAGAAGGTTTGGCCTCTAGAACAGACTGTACTGTCAGCCACAGCACAGTTAACAACCGGTGTGGCTTTTTATGCTTGCTTTCCACAAATGAGAAGTACCAGCTGTTACATAAAAAGCTTTTATCCATTGCATAGTAAAACAAGAGCCATGCACAATATTAGACCTAAATGGCATCAGCTTGTCATCCTACAAGATAGGTTCACTTCATCTTCTAAGATTTACCTGCTCTAGCTTCTTTCACCCTACTCCAAAGTCCAGTTCTGACCTCAACAGGTCAGAACAAATGGCTTGTTCCCTTCATGGGCTGCTTTTTGAAGTGTATACTTCAGCTTTACCACTCTTCCTCTTGCCTGCTTTGCAGGACTTGCTCCATTTTTCCTCCCATACCATGCCCTCCATCCAGTCTTGCCCCTGCTGGTAGACAGCTCTTTACAGAGATGGTGTAAGCCCATCTCCAGTCAGAACGCAAGAAGCAACTGAAGTTTGTCACACGCTGAGCAACATGATTTAATTTTCATTTCATTGACTGGTATTACTGGGAAGGGGTCCTGAGGTCACGATGTTCTTGATTTAACCATCATGGTTAAATACCTTAATGAACTGGACTGAAAACAGGGCAAACCTCCCCTCATCATGGATCAGGTAGCCTCACTTTTGAGGAGCTGGGGGCAAGTAAAGAAAAAAAGAGTAGAAATGTAATAACGATGCGAGCTGCTGTTTTTACTAACTACATGCTCATCTGCTAGCTGCTCCTTACACTTGGACTCACAGCACAAGCTTTAAATACTTTCCTACCAGAAAGTGGTGATATCAGAAGCCCAGAACAGGGGCCTGGCAATTGTCTCAGGGACAAGAGTAGACTCCTAATAAGGCTGTTACTGCCCCTTCTTAAATTTTAAATTACCGAGATTCAGCAACACTTACCTACATATACATCTTAATAAGACAGCCGTACCCTGACTAAACATAGACCTACCTAGCTAGCCTGTACTTGTCCTTAAAGTTTCCAAGATAAAAGTAGAGTTATTCTACTGCTTTTAAATATTATACTATTACAACATACTACTGTTATACACAGAAAAACACAACTGGGAATTCAGGTAGAAGAACAGTGTTCACAGTGAACCATGTCTACAGGGAACTGCTAGGCCCTCAGACCCAGGTGTTGCTCTAAGCCAATCTGAAGTGTTTCCACAGCTAAGCCTTGGGCTACTCTGCAGTTGGAGAATATTAATGCGAGTCCCAATAAACAGAAAAGGAAGGGGAGATCCTTCTATTGAGCACCTGAGGTGCAGAAGGGGAGAGTCTGTCACCTCATTGCTTTCTCAGTGCCAGGAGAAGAGCATTCTGCTGCAGGTATGTTCACTAATTCTCTAAACCACTGCTTTTCTAAATTTATTAGAATAACTTGTTCCCTGCAGGAAACAGCTCCTACTACTCTAGGGATATTCTCAAAGCTAGGCTTCTGTAGCAAGTAGCAATCAGGTCATTCACAGCAGCTGACCTTTGCTTTTTAAAAAAAACAAAACAAAACAACTTTGCTCTTGTCTTGCTGAAAGCTGGCTGCTAAGTCTTTAACCACCTCTGACACTCCACTGACACTCCATAATTTCTGCACCTCTCAGTAATTTGGATTGCATCACAGTTAACAGAATCAAATGCTTCATTTGAGTGCTACATCACCAGCAGGATGATTACAGCATGATTTTTTTTTTTTTTTAATTAGTACAACCAACATAAGTGACTAATTAAGTAATTCAAGTCAGGTCTCTGTCAGCCAGGAGACAGCATGGCACTGTACATCAGGTTCACACGAGATGCTCGTGGCATCACCCTGGGCTCCCTGCCCTGCAAGAAGCACATGCAGAGGTCTCAAGCAGCTTTGCAGACTGCAGGGCCATTGATGCCCACCCACAGCCGCTCCCCAAAACTAGGGCAGGGAAGCCATTTTGCTAGGATGCAGTTGCAAGCCAGCCAGGGAGGCTCTCTCACACCCATGTCTATATGAGTAGCCGTTCACGTGCCCAACCAGGAGTTGGGTTCTGACAAAATCTGCTATCTTCGTTTATTTCCGTGGCCACGTTACTGCCCTGCAGCAGGCCAGAGACTTGCCTTGCTCTCCAGCTTTTCAGGAGATGTCATAGCAAGGCGCTTAGCCTGCACCCCAGGCAGAGCGTCTGTCACACCACCAGTGCTTTCAGCAGGGAAGCTGCAGCCTTACACAAGTGCCAGGGACAGTCCATACACCACAGCCCCCTCTTAACCTCCACGAAGCTACAAGCACAGAAAAGGTAGGCAGCCAACTCAGCTGCAGTCCCACCCCACCGCTGGCAAGTCACAGGCATCGCTGCACACATCATTTACTTCAACCGGACATCAGCGCCGACCTGAATTGGGATAGCATCCAAAAAAACCAACATTGCTTCATTCCAGGACACCCGTTTTCTTACAGTCACAAAGGCAGCTGAAGCAGGCCCCCACAAGGGCTTCGCTGCAACCACGTGCAAAGCAGTGAAGCTAAGATATGACCTCGCACACTGAAGTGTCTATAGTCCACAGACATCACAGCAAGAAGTGGTGTAAATGAAGAATAAGCAAGGCATCCAGAGAAACAACACACTAGAAAAGAGCAATATCAAATGTTTTAATGCTGGAGCTGTGGAACACATAGCACACGCACAGTTGAAAGTAGAGCAAGTCTGCGAACAGGATAATAACCCATAAACCAAGGAGCACTTGACCACAAAGCTTGTAATCAAAATACACTCTGGGGGCTTGGGAATCGGAGGGAAGTTAGAATAGTACCTCATGAAACCACTGGAACGCAGTCTGATAAAGAGCGAGGGGCTGGTTTGTGCTAAGAGTGGGCCTGTGAAAATGCATATTTCTACTCTTTCTGTGTAAAAGCTTAGAGGAGGGGAAAGACATTTTAAATATTTAAATATATATAAATATATTTAATTTTAAATACATATATTTTAAAAAAGCAAACCTTTTTGTCCCCTCCAACGGATCTTCACAGAAACTGACCTGCAGATAGGTTGGCACTTCAGCACCCTGTCAATGCATTAAATTACAAAAACACCAAAAATAACAAAGCAAACCTCTTCTGCCAGTGTACTACACTGACCCAGTGTGAGATGCCACAAGCACCAGAGGCAGCAAAAGTGGGGGGTCACAGCAGCAGAACCAGGGGAAGAACTACAGCTGCTCAGGCCACCAAGGAACCACAGCCCCAGGGACTCTGTTCTCCAGCTTTTCAGAAGGTTTCGCATCAGGAAGCTCAGTCTGTACCCCAGATCACATATCAGCTTCATTTCACATCAAAAACCAGAAATGGGCAGAAATGTTTCTTTTCAGTGAGCCATGCCAGATTATTCTGTGTTCATAGCAGTAACAATCCATCCTTCACAGTAAAAGTAATGGGTGGTACATTCATGAGAGAGACCTGAGGCCTTCTCCAACAGTGTTTGGCTTAGAAAAGGAAAACCATAAGCAGAAAGGCCAATCACATCTCAAATCTCCTGCTGAACAGTGTGTAAGGGAGTAGAGCATCGGCCTCACCTTGAGCATCACCTGCCTTTGAGATGAATCTGAAAGCAGTACGCAGCGCAAAGCAAATGAGGAGCAGCCAAGCAACAGAAACAGCAGCTCAAGAACACGTGGCAGGAAACGACTTCTCCTCAGCAAGAGGTCCAAAGATTTACTGTTAATAGAGCTAGTGACAATGTTTTAAATAAAACTACATCACTTGAGAACAGTCAGAGGATGCATGGTATTTTAGAGGACACATATGAGACTATCACCTGTTGAATGGAAGGAATCGACCTGTGCTCTTTGGAAGAGGTTGGCCTTCACGTTTCAGCTCTGATTTCTTTCTGTTTAAGCTACTACATTTTTCTCAACTTACCCTTGCTGTTGAGAAAGCTCTAGCAGGGAGGCCCAGCAGCTTAAAAGGCAGCATGCATAGGAATAAGCATTATCTACCATTATCAGCCCAATACCTACGTGTTTTATAGCAAATAAGGAAGGAAGGAACTGATCTGCAGCCCACACTCCCACAGGTTTCAGATGGGACTACTATTTGCTTGCCCTCATTAGCACTGCAAGGACAGTGCTTTGATCTGATACTTAATAGTGTGAGGACAAATGTCTAGAGCTTTACAGGAGACAGCATCTGCAACCTAGCCCCTGTTTGGAGATCCAATATCAGGATCTTCCCACTGGTCTAAGCTTCCAGCACTCCAGGGTGTGGGATATCTATTATAGCATTTGACAGAGACAGGCGGCTGAATGTTGCGCATTCTGAACTTCCAGACAGCGTGATCTGGAAGAGGAGGACAAAAATGCCTGCAGCAGCTATTTAAAGTTGCTGAATATTCTAGTGTGTCTGATAGCAGGAGGCAGAGAACTATTCCGTGATGGATAATAAGGATCCTCATGGCATGGTCATGAAAAGCAGGTTTTTGTGAGTTGCTCAGTCTCATGTAAGCATCAAAACTTTTTTACAAACCAAGTGTAAAACACTGCAAGACGCGTGAGCATGGATGGGAGTCTGATTTGCACAATGTTATATCCTGTGCAACAGTATGCACCTATGTATACACAAGTATGTACCAACTCTGGGTTGGAAGCAGTAAAGAAGTAGACTCACTCTGCTGCCTTTCCTAGAAAATGTCCTATTCGGTTCTTTGCTGTGTCTGACTTAGTCAATTGCTCTTCCCAGGGCATCATTCCAGAGGGCTTCATTGCAATGGGACTCCATTCTCAGACCATGCTCAGTGGCCCTTGAGTCCTATCACTGCTGCCTTTCAGATGCAGATCTAAGCTGGCTGCAGTATGCATTACAAAAATTCACTCCAGGCTACATGGCCTTTGATAATGCAACAAAAAAGAACAGCCTGTTGCTTCCAGCCACCAGGCAGCCATTAATACTATCAAAAACCTACCATGCTCTTATTCCCAAATGCTTAGAGACAATCTTTTGCTGATTAAGTACTCTCAAGTACTAAGAGGTATTCAAGCAAGTGGCCTTTGGCAAGTCACCTAGCCTCACGCTGTACTGGAAGATGGGCTGTCACAGGGACTCTCACTGGGATTGCGCTCCTGAAGTAAAGCAACCATTCAGGTTCACAGGTGTGCTTCAGCGTCCTCGCCAGCAACAGCATTCTAGGACGTACGTAATAAACACAAACCTAGCCTTGACCCAGCAAACCCAGAGCTCCTCGCTTTCGGTTTCATGCTTTTTCTGCTGGGACAAGAGCTGCCACGCAGTAGCAACACCGGCTGTTTAAATACCATTTCTAGACCGGTAAATATTTTACAGCAGCATGTAAAATGTCCCCTGTTTTATACAGGGAGAAACCAAAGCTCAGAGAGGTGCCGCTAATTGACTGCAGCCAGCAGACCAGTGGCAGACTTGGCAACACCACAGACTCCTAAGGCCCAGCCCAGCACCCAGGCCACATGAACACGCTGCCTGCCTTCCAGCCAGGCCCTCGGCTTGCAATAACGCAAGAACATCCTGTTGCCTTTGGAGCAGTTAGCAGAGCACGATCCCAAAGGGCCGTGTGGTTTCAGTCATAAAACACCGTGCTCATGCAAGCTCTCAGCATGACAGCAGCTGAGCCAACGCACAGAGCCCAAAGGACTTTTCAAGTCTCCCCTCCAACTCCATACACTTGAAGATAAAGAAACAGCTGCATCCCACTGATATAAAAGAGCACCAAGATAACTGGCGTATCCCAATTAAAAAAAAAAAAAAAAATCCCTTGTGTCCAACTTTGGGATGCAAAGTGAACAGGTAGGTGCTGGCATCCATCAGAATCACCATGCGAGGTCATGGACACAAACAGCCATCAGCTGGGGCATGGGGGCATTGCCAGGTTAAGGGGAGAGGAACATTAAGGCTTGCTTAACAATAACAGACATACATATCTGGAGCAGTTATTCCTTTACAGCCTCATAAATTAGTGAGCCTATAAAAACGGGAGCCTCAAGGAAGGACATGCCAAAACCCTGCCATGCAAACCATGTTAATTACGATAATAGGCAGATTTTAATAAGCCAGTTCCTGGTTCCCACACTTTCACCTGTAAAACACACATATTTCCAAGGCCAGGGGATCTCAGAAATACCTGCCAGCCATCTAATCGTCTAAACCCCAGTGGCACAGAAAGCATGTTAGGGGGTTTGTCACACTCCATACCCCTTTGAATTCTTCTAGTAAAAAGAACAGATGAAAGAACTCCTCTTCTGTAAACTCAAATCTAGTTACAGCAATGAAACAAATGTCTCAGCACAGGTGGTGGTAGTGGTACAGAAAAGAGCAGGGAAAGAGGAGGGAGATGAAAGAACGGTTAATTTTCTTCTCCAAACAACGAGACCAGGGAGCTCCTGAATTCCTGGCTGCACAGTTCCAGCAGCTGACACTGCTCTTCCTCCCATGCCCTGGCAGAAAGTCAGGCAGCACGGCCGTCTGCTTCGAACATCTGCCAGTCCAGTGTGTTGGAAGCATGTCAGCACTGAACGCTCGAGTGTGGAAGGTGAGGAGGGGGAGCCTGCTGGATCGGCTAAGACCTTAGCTCCCGGTCAGGTTTCATGCTGAAGGGCTCCAGCCTCTCGCTCTCTGGCAGCATGCTGTTCAGCCTCTCCATCAGTGGGATTGTCTGGTCGATGCCCATCTGTATACGGCGGAGGATGGCAGACATCTCATTGACCTTCTGGATCTGCTCCGCATACTTGGCATACTTCTTCTGGCGCTCCTGCATGAAGCTATAAAGAGTTTCCACAGAGAGGTCCATCTGTTTAAAAACAACAAGCAGAGCGAGCCGCATTAGGCCAACTGTTACCACAGGCCTTTCAGCACACTATTGTTCCTAAAAGCAACCACAAAGCATGTTAGACAGCCCACTGGAACTACCAGCCAGGTACAAAGGAGCTCCTCTGCTGGTGCACAACCAGTTTGTCATGAAATGGGATAAATCATAGCTGTATACCACGGAGGACACACGACCACCTATACACTGAGTATTTGATCCGAAACCTCTTTATTTACAGGGTTGAAAGCCAACCGGTGCTGCTAGGGATTTCTCAATAAACCATAGCACATCATGCAAGTTATCCAAACTTAGAGAAATCATGGCCTCTGCCAACACCTGTACATCTTCAGTGGAGATTGTTAATTTTCAAGCATTAAGCTCTCCCTTACTTGCCAGTGCTAATTTCATTGGCTTAACCAGGTTACTCTGCGACTGAGCCACTGCTGTTATTACTACCATCGTCATCTGGAAAACTCCTGCCTTGAGAAAGAACCACAATGGATTACTAGTGTACCTAATTTCCCCGAATCCTAAAAATAAAAGTGTTATGAATGACCCCAGGAGAGACATTAGGTAAATCAGTCATGCAATTAAACATGGTAAGTACCAAAACACAGCTAGAGCGTTATTACAATTGCAGGAACTGCAGCGCTATTCCTGCCATTGCGTATAACTCACGGCCTAACTTTCCCTTCAGCTAGATCTGTAAACTCCAAGGAGGATTCGGCTACTAGTACCACATGCGCACAAGCCAGCTCAGACCGTTTAAGCTGTTTTACACTTTGTGAGACATACCATATAAAAACCTCTCATTCAGTGAGATCGGTAACAGATCTATTCCAAACCCTCAAAAAACACAGCTAAAACTCAGTTAAGCTTGCTGCAGCTGTGCTCGACAACCCCACTTGCTCCACTCTGCTGGCTCCTCAAACTGGTATTTCTGAGTTGTAGGCACGCATCTTGGAACCATACCATCTCCAAAGAAAGCGTTCCCCTCGCTCAGGATTTGGCATATGCCCACGGTGGCTGCCAAGCGAAGAGGAAGAGTGTACACACGCTGACTAGTGCTAGCCCTCTGCCTGCTGTCACCACCACTTTTTCAGCCTCTCCTATCCAGTCACCCCCAGAGGAAGGAGGTCACTGCTCGCGATGAAGCAGCCTCGTGGAACCGGTGCTGAGGACTCCTGGGCTGCTGCGAAGCACAGGTTCAACCAACAGCACGTTTGAACTGAGCAACCGAGTCAACCCATCTGGTGGAGGACAGCAACAACACCTCTCACCACCGACACAAATGCACCCGTGTGGTACTAAAAACCAAACCACTGCTGACCAGATCTGACTTCCATAGCGTTTAACCGGCAAGTGTAATCCTGACCCAGTATGCAGTGATTTGGGGACGCAGGGGAGAGTCTGCAACAAGGGAAGGACTCGGTGGAAGCGGTGCAAAGCTGGAAGGGGCATCCCCCAGAGAGGAGGGACCCCCACGAGACTGAGCACTGCTGTCCTGCTGGCAGCAGCAAGTCTCGACGCTGGGGAAAAGCTGGGGGAGCTGTGTTTGCTGACAAACATCCCTTTCAAGCCCTGGGGAAGGGGTCGAGACAAAAATAGTCAGGCAAGAAAATGTTTTATTGAGAAACCTAAGTTACAAACAGCATTAAAAACAAACACACAACTTTCCGCTAAACTGTCATGGGGATTCGGAAGCCTTTTTTTCTATCACCTCCTTCAGAGCTGGACACAGTACCAATTAACCTTTTATTTCTTCTGTACTTTCTAGTGTTCTCAGGCTGAATTCTTCCTCTGCCTCTGTGCTTTCCTGTGAATTCCTCCCTCCACACTTTCATGCATGGGACAAAATAAAAACCAGCAGAGCAGGAAACTCCAAATAGAGTGGAAACAATTTAAGCCTACATAGGGGTTTCTATTAAAACCCTAGCTTAATAATTTAGTAGCTTGGCGCTAGCTCTGTAAATTGGAGTGTGTAAAAGCAGACCACCACCAGGTCTGCATGGGATGGAAGCAAATTCAATCCAGCGCTTAAAAATGTCCTACCTAACAGTGGCGTGGAGTGGCAGCCAGCTGGCACCCTGTCAGAAGTCAGCACACCTCATTAAACAGAGCAGCACAGGGACAGGGCAGAAACCTTCCTCGGTTTCAACATTTTCCTCCACAGGCAGGTTCCTCACATGGCCTCACAACTCTGTGCAAGAGGCAAAGCTCGCATCTACCAAGCTCTGAAATAACAAAGACCCCTTTTTCTGAATTCCAGCGGTTTTCATCTGTTGACTTTTAGGCTCCTTATGTAAATACCAGTAATGTCCACTTACAGAGGGGAACATGGAGAGAAGCTGAAGGTGACCAGCAAAAGGAAGAAGAAATGCGGAGTGGCCTTCAAAGCTCTTTGCTACTTTGGGACATGTTCACAATGGCTATAAAAAAGCTGCCTGACAAAAAAGAGAAAGGGTGGAAGTGAGCATTTCCTACGGCTTCCCTACACCTAGCATTAAAGTTTGTCTGCTGTGGGAGGCCATGGCAACTGCACAGCCAGCGACACTACGTGAAGGACTGAACTTGAGTAATTGTGAGGAAAGGCCAAATTTTACTCAGGCTGAACTTTTTTTTTTTTTTTAAATAGAAAAAAAAAAGTTGTGTGTTAACTCCAGTATATAAATGCCAATGCCTCTTTACAGCCTTCCTTGAGGCAGGCCTAAATACACACTTACATCCTTCCTGCCTCCTCCCCCCTTGAAGCAAGCTCCCGCCAGTGCCAAACCTTGTGCTTTTACCTCTCCTGGCACACAGTCGTGTTTCACTGAGGCTCAGCCTGCGCCGTGAGCTGCAGGACTCAGAGTGTCAACAATATTTACCCACCACAGAGACTAAAAAATGACCCTTGGGAATCTGCGAAGAACAGTGAATGCACATCAGAATCCACTTAATTCCCATCTATTTAATTCCATACAGTAGCAAGAGCATCTGGAGAAAGGGGGCTGAGGCAGGAGTCTGGTCCCGAGGCAGTCCACACTTTTCACGACATCCCCAAGGGCGAGATGAACGAGCTGGCCTTCGCCAAGGAGATCCCATCAACTCCCGCTGCCCAGACACGAGGCCCTGCCACACTCCCTTCTGATAAACACTCAGGTCCCCATCTTCTTGCCCATCCGAGGCTCAGCAGCTCTCTGGGAAGCCCAGCAAGATGCTTCAGAGCCAGTGGCTCTTCCACCGCCCTACAGCCATCTGCAAGTGTTCACCTGAGTCACTGTTTCCACTCCGCTGGCTTTGAGCTTCCTACCACGCCAGGCAGACATGGTCCTGGAGAACTCTCCCGTGGGCTGGCCACCACCCAGTACTCGTAAAACACAACAGATGTGGAGCTGCACTGTCACCAGCCCTGTGATGGCTTCACCATCACAGCATCCAGCTGCCTTTGAAATAAAGAATTTCTCTTTTGAACATCACTGCCAAGTAAGCTACCATCAGCCCCAACTTACAGGTACAGAAGAACTTAGAGAGTCAAAAGACTGGACCTGAAGTGTATGAAAAAGCAAGGGAACAAACACAGAAGGGCAGAGCCCAGCATGCGAGGTCCCAGTCCTAATCCTCAAAGTGAGAGACTCTGCCCAGCCTGTCCACCGGGAAAAAATCATATTCTCACTAGAGTGGTGAGAGCTCCCAATGCACATTTTAATTCTTTCCAAAATAATTCCTCCTGTAAAGCAGCAAACCTGAGACTGGTCATCCCCAGAGTAGAAGACAAGACTTTTTCCCCCTCCTACATTGAAAAGGATGGAGCAGGTTTGTCAAATTTTCTTTTAGGAGTATAGTGTCATCAAAATGGACAAGTATAAAAATCACCATCCAGCACGATGTACTTTTTTTGTACAGCCAGTGACACTCTGCGATAGAAACTAACAGACCCAAACTCTAAGCCCTTGATTCCTCCATGGACCAGTACTAGTGAGACAGTAGTTTATGCCTAAGCCTCACATTTAAACTTGAAATGACATCTCCTGGGCTCTTTCTCCAAATGAAAACAGATTCATAATTACTTCCAACACCACTGCAAGATGGATATTCCCCCATTAAGCAGCCTCCACCACAGCCTCTCCCACCACACCATTCACATTCTCAACCAGTAAGGGCTTGGAGACCGCATTACACAGGCCCATTTGTAACACACTGGTGAAACACAAAAACAGTTGAGGGTACTTTCAGACATCTTGCACACCACAAATTCTTGCATTTATTTTAGAATTCTTCTTGGCCCACACTGCTGAGCAGAATAAAGACATTAATTTAGCCCACAAAAGACTGAGGTCAGCACTGGACACTGCCCAATTCTTTTCAAGAGATCATGCTGAAAATAAACCAACACCCTGTGTATACCTCTTACCTAGTGTGGTTTTATACTACCTCTGTCACGGATATGCAAGTATCCTGAGTTTTGGGAAACAGTAGTCACCTCTTGTTAGTTCAATAACTAAGACTGAAAACTGCAGCTAGACACGTTTTCCCCAGCTTCAGAACTGTAAAGTGGTACATGCAAACACAACCACAGGTTCATTGAATTTGGAATTGAGTTTCTAGAGAGGCACTGGCATTGCTGATGTCACTAACAAAAAAGATACGTATCATAGGATGCTGTCGTTCCCAGCTTCTCCATTCCTTCCTCAAAATGCCAGTAAGGCAAAAAGGTGCCCACCTCCATTCAGTAACAGACTTCAAGAGCTCAGCTAGACTTCCATTTGTACTGTGTTCCTCTGTCCTAATAATTTGCTGCTAGCTCCCATCCTCTATGGCTGCCATTCAAAAATCCATATCAATTAGGGTACAATTCCTATTCCAGAAAGTTCACTTGCTAGAACAATGCTCCTAACACAAGTAGCCTTTCCCTTCACATTGTCAGGTGCCTGGCTGGGTTTAAAAGAACTCCTTCCTGCAGCTGCACAACAACCACATCTGAAAGTGACAGGCAGGAACATGACTGCATGGAATATTAGTCACGATGTGCTGGTGTGAAAATACTTCTCAATCAGTGCACTTAAAACTGAAGACAGCTCCTCTTTCTGTACTGCTTGAAAACATGTGCTCAATGAATGGCTTCCCCCCACCCCCCCCACCTTTCTCTTTGATAATGTCATGCAAAGTTAGCACAATAGATCATGATGATTTCCTGATGATGGGAACATCCTCTGTTTCTCCCACTTATCCCACACACTGGTAAGCGATAAACTTAGTGGGTAGCATCTTTGCCAGGGTAGAAAATATAGACTCCCAGCCAAGGATGCCACATCCTTCCCTTCAGCATCAGTCATGAGTAGTTCTCATGAGTACTGTTCCTCTGCACCACAGCCAGGTAAACAACTATAATTTGTGTTTAAGTTTTGCTTACCACATGCAAGACCTAATCCTATACCAAAATGTTCCTTTGCTCCCTTTTTAATCTGTCACTGCTGTAAACAACTGCTAAGGAGCTACTCAGCCCTGTGCAGACTGCAGACAAGTTACAGAATGAAGAGCAACCATTTTAACTGGCTCTAACACCAAGTTTTAGTAATATTAACAAATATACCAGGACCCAGCCAGCACAGCCACAGAAATCCACTTACTTCAAAAGATCTTCCACAGCTAAATCCATACCTGGTCCCTTAGAGCTACTGTAGATACACCACTGTACTGTAGATGTACCATACGGCTGTACCTCTAACATCAAGATCTACCTATTCTGGGAGGCCTTGAGTTGCCTCCCAAAATCGAAAAGAATTCAGAATTCAAAAGAATCAGAAGGTTCATTCTTGAAATGAGCTTTTCCACCTTTATGTAAGCCTTTTCCTGCATATTGCTTTATTGGACAGGATATGTTTGTTGCTGCTCCGCGTGCTGACCTCCGCAGCCCACGGCTCCCTCGCGGCTCCAACTCAAGCCGCCTCTGCATGAGAGCTACCAGCAACCCTCTGCCAACTGGCAGTCCCCCAAACTTAAGTTATGACTGCTATCACTAGCTGTTGCTAAAAAAAGAGTCCTAAAGCTACGATCAAAACAATACCTACCTCTCACCCAGCAGTAATGAACAAGTAGATTTCCAAGCACTTTAAAAAGCAGGGCCCCACTTCACAGCTGAGGGAGCAGATGGACAGCAAAGCCCGACAACCAGCAGCCATCTGGAAGCTGGTGCTGCAGATGCTATATCCAGCTCCCCAGCTTGGATACATCTAATATCACAGTCCTCTTCTGCTGGACTCTCTTTACTAACGTTTCCATCAACACCATAGATACTGACGATCCTTCTCTCTCAAAAGAGCTAAACAAACACACAAGCAAGTTAAACTCAGGGCACGGTTGCTCATTACACAAAATCCAACGCAGCCTCAGGCTGCAAAGCAGCAATCCCACCCCCTCCTCCACATCAGTTGTATCATCACAAGGCCCTGTTCTGCAAGCAAGCCTGAAGGGAGAGAGGTAAAACAGGACAAGTTTGGTCATCCCAGGCTCTCTTTTCTCCAGTGAAAAGTCAGATCAGCTTGCTGAACTGACCCTTCAGCCTCACAGGCACAGAAGCACCAGCTCTCCCACTGCACGTCCTCCTGGCTCCTGAGTGTCAGACAGGCACCCCTCCAGTAAAGCTGGATCAGAGGAGGGGGTTTTGACTTACTTATTTCTCTCTGTGGCTATTCTGCACCACTGCTATATGCCCATGCTATTCTTGCTTCTCACACTGGTGGCTAAGCATGTCACTGCTGGACGAAAACAATGCAGATGCCAAGTATCAACTCAATACCCTTTTATTTACTGTTCTTGAGTAACAGCTTGGTCTGCGATGAGGGAAATTTTAACCTAATGGAAGAAACAGATCCATGAAGACAAAACTGTCCATAAAAATGAAGGAAATATATTTCAGTGACAGTCCTCTTAATTTGGAGATGTCTGCAGACACAAAAAGAGCAGGCTGCTATTGGTGCAGTACAGCCCGAACTCCTAGGACCCCTCTGTCACCAGAACCTCACTGTCGTTTACAGCCCTTTTGCAGTCTTCTCTTCATGGTGGTGAGAAGACTGCAGGGAGAGATTCCAGAGGGACTGATGCTATCAAAAACACATTTCTGGTGGAAAAAACAAACTGATTTTATCAGTAAGTTTTCTGAAACGTCACCCAGAAAATGTTACAGTAATTTTTAACTCATTTACTTTAACTAGTAAGAACACTTTTTTAGAGCTTTCAATTGCTGCTTTCATAGAATAATCCACATTCATCAAAAAAGTCATCTCTGAAAAACAAGTCATATATAAAGATGCATCAGTATGCACCACCTAGCAGTGCTGCCTTAAACCCACTTAAGGCTGTTCATTAAAAGGACACTCAAAAATACAGTTCTGAGGCATTCAGGACTTGCACTGCTGCTCACTTATTCCTATGTGGAAATTAAAGGGGTATGGTTTTGACCTCAGAGAAAAAAGTTTGATGAAATTGGAACTCCCTTAGCTAGGAGAATTTTATCAAGACTAAAAATGTTATGTTACGTTCCAGAACATTAGAAATGCTTCCATACCTCTCCTAAATGACAAAGGAAAATAAACAAACAAAAAACGCCCTGGCAATACATAAGATAAATGAACTTCTGTGTTCAATGTCCTCACAAAACCCCTCACATCTCCACAGAAAGGAATCAGAACATCCTAGCCTGTCTTTAATTAGCTGTTCCTGGAGAAAGAAAAATCTCTATCTGTTATAGACTGATTTGTTGCTTAAATGATATCTTGCACAACTCTTATTTCAGGCAGCCTAATAGTTCTGCTAAAAAACATGGCCTTCAGTTCCCCCATTTCCTCATTTTACACTGCTGCCATATTACTCATTCAAGAGATTGCTATATCTAGCCAGAGCTAGAATATTATAGGACAACAGCACTTGCAAATGTTATTTACCATTATGTTTTGATTTGATTATAAATCTCAGTTCTGTATTTTCAATGTCAGAATGCTTAGTTTTAAGCAAGTTGTTTTTCCTATCAAGAATAAGCTTCAGTTTGAAAGAATACCAGTATATCATTAATGAGATGTTTCTCAAAAAACACCACTGTTGTCATTTTAGAGTGAAAAAGTGCTATCTAAAGTACAGTCAACACCATTACATTTGCAAGCCATCTGACCTAATGGTATTACTCACAGCTTCACACTTGGGACTCGACGGCTGTAGCTCTTCTTTTCCATATGTACTATGGAAGGTCTTTAAAAATTTTCTAAAAGGGGATACTAGCCTTTGCCACATTTAGTGAGAGTTAGATACTCTAGCAGGTAAGTAGCGTTCTCTTCTAGAAAACACAGAGAAAAAGGTCTCAATTCTGTTCTCAGAGAATACAACGGAGCTGAGTTTTAACCATTTCCTGCAGCTTGTGAAGCAGTGAAAAGATCATCTAGGCATCCCTCTTTTTTATTGTCTGGGGAACTGTGGACAACGATGGGTTCAAGCATCATGCTGCACTTGCACAGCAAATCAACATATGTGGTTGCATCAGACCTACATCCCATGTGCTGTGCAGATGGCCTGTATACACGCAAGAAGGCTGAAGCGTGAGATATGCAGGGGCACAAGCCCAGCAGCCAGAAATCAGGGATTTCTGGACATCTGACATGCCAGATGAAGCTTTTGCTCTTTTCCTGACAGCCAGAGTTCTCACATGAAATGTCCAAATCAACTTCTTCTCATGAGGGAAGCTCAAATGCCTGTCAGCTCTAACAGTGTTAGGCATTGATAATCTGAAAGATTTTTGAAAGGTGTTTTTGAAGCTCTACATCAACTCTTTCATGTTCAAAGTGAACATGAAAAGAGCAAATAACATCCCAGTGATGCTGAGAAGAGGAGCATCCCCTCCTTTGTTCCCAGAAAAGTCATTTTTAAGACTGACTCCGTATACTTCCCCAGTGCTGAAGCTCAAGTGTCCCAGCACTTTTCTGGAGGCCACAACACTTGATAGTTAAGTCTTTGGCTTCAGAACAGCCTCAAGGAAATCTCGAGCACTGTGAATTATTTCCATAGCAAGCTCTTCTGACGCTATAGTCTACCGTTCAAAACATGATAATGAGTGTATACCATCAGCAAGGATCAACAGTTCAGACAAAAGTTCAGTGACTGATTAGTGGTAACTAGAATCCATTCTGAGCATCCATTTTTATCGTATTCAGCCTCAAGTTTCAGGAAAGGCTGAGTATTTCTCTCCCCTTGTTCATGTCTACAGATAGATGTCTAGAACAAATCAATCAAAAGCGAGAAGGCATTTGAAAATTGACACAGTGGGAAAACTTTTAATTGAAAAGTAAGTAGTTCATGTCCAGTTCCCATGTAGCTTGCCTGAGGCATAATCAATAATTAAATTCTATGGACTGCATTAAGCAAAAGAAAAGGCTATGACCAAAGAATCCTTTCTGACCTTAAATACTCTAAAATTCCTTATCATATACTGCTACTACATTGATTTGTTGTACAAACCTGAGCACTTTCTTCAGCTGAAACTCATCTGATTTGGTATTTTATCATTTGGAAAATTTGCTAGTCCCAGCAATTGCTCCTCAAATATATTACTTCCTCTTTTGGTACTGAAATTATTTCTTGTCCACTATGCCCCAGTTTGGCATAGTTCATACACTTGATTACAGGGTATTCTACTATACTATAATTCAGCATTTTACACAGGCTTCCAGAGGTAGATGACACATCCAGTCAGGAACAATGCCCACAAGAATTAATTACTAATAAATGCTATGTTTCTTATCTCTAGAGTAGTGTTGAAATAATAGCTAATAGTGTTCTCATACAGAAACATTCATGCTCCAACGGCAAACAAGCACTAAGGAAACCCTACCCTTCATATAAAGCAAGATGGACAGATTACTTGCACTAAGGCTTTGTAATATTTTCAACATGAAGTCATCTTTGCAGATCACATCTGATTGTTATCAGAATGCTAATTATAGGGCTGCTAACACAAGGTCAACCCCTCTCCCCCAGCCTACCACCTAGCATCTTTAAGTCATCAGTGCAACTCCAAATATTTGCAGATAATACTGGCTAACCCATCTAAAACGAATGTCAAACTGCTGAACAGCTTTTTAGCTAACATTCCAGAACAAAAGGAAAAAAAAAAAAAGAAAAACAATTCTCACTTGGGGTAGAGTTAACACCTTGAAAATTTCAATCCAACATTGAAACAGAAGGTAATCATTAAAAATGAAAGCCTGTAAAGGGACTTGTCCTGTATCCAACAGAATCCAGCAGGGAGGGAGAAGAGAGACTTAATTAGAAAGAGAAATCATACTATTTTTGGTCTTCATTTCACTAAGCCAACAAGCAAAATTTTTCCAGTTTCTCCCCAGAGGTTCTCCACTCCCCAGGCATCCTACAGCTCTTCTATTGTATTATGAAATCTCCTTCCTTGACCCATAATGACTGCCTCACACTGTCAAATGTGACTGCCTCACAGTCTTGTGCAATCCCATCAATACCTTTCCTTTTCTCATGGCAATACCTTGCATGATACACCTCAGGCTGAGATTTGCATTCTTCCTGTCTCAAATGTGTTCCATGCAGAAGTTCAGTATCAAGTCTGCTAACTCTGGGATGGACTTCAATACTTATTATTCCTATTTGAAGCTCTGCAACATTTTTTTGGTTGTTCTTCTACCTGGGGAAATAAGCCTAGAATAAGAAACCCAGTTTCCTAGTTTACTGTGAGAAGAAACTGAATTCTATTCCTTGTGGCACCTGAAAATCCTAAGCTCCATGCACTAATACCAATGAAAGCTTTAATATAAGGCCTAGCGTACTAGAGTTCAGTGCCAGCCTCTTAAGCACAGAAGTTCTATACAAATACAAACCTTTCTGACTGCAAGATGCTTGGTTAAGATGAATTTTCTACTCTTTCTTGGACTTTCGGTAGTGGAAAGGATTCCAATTTAAATCTTTTCCCAAACAGCCATAAGAAAGCAAAGCACAAGAGAAAGGATTTCACACACACATTCTAGCAAAGAGAGACTGGTCTATTTCATGAAGCAAATGAAGCCGTGTATGTCAATGCAACAGATTTCAATGTCACAAGTGCAAACAATCTTTCTTCTTCCTTATTAACTGCTGGATCACTTCATAAATTTCATGTACAACACAGCACTGGCCATCTGCCTGGGGCATAAACAGCAAGACATTCAGTCTATTTATTAAAATAACAATTGCAAAGCTTTTTCAAAAGCAGTTTCCCATTTTGATGCTGGCTGGTTAAGACATCACTCCACCACTCGAGAATTCTAGGTACTAGGGCATTAGGCTGGAGAAAGAAAAGCAAGATCAGCTAAAGGACATGAAGGTAATTTCCAGCTTCAAAACACTGCACATTTATTTCTGCACGATGGTGCCTATTCAGTTAAAATTCCAGTCTATAAATAACACTTCATCACAGAAGAAGAGAGAAATAAAGAGCCTAATAGACTGCCACAGTCTTCAATCATAATTCCACGATGCCAAAGAATATATGTAATGTACTGGTTTCTTCACAGAATACTATGTACCCTAGCACAGCTTTTATAAAAAGCATGGCAGCATGGCATTAAATCCCCTGAAAATACAAGTGGCATTTCAACCAGGTCCACACTTCAGGAATATTATATCCCAAGGACTTCTCAGGCCTTTTTCCCTGATTTTGGCCACTGCTAATTTAAGTCTGTGAACCAAAAGGCTCGACTTTGCTTGAAAGTTAAAGCGACTTCATCTAGGAAGTCTTTATATGTTGCACCAAGAGTAAACACATCTCCATTTTCACTTTTGCCAGGCTTCATTTAACTGGTTTGCTTTCAGGCCTCTGAGCCCTTCCCTTTAATGGGATGAAAGGTAACTAGTGGTCTGATCCAGACGAGCACGTGGACCTTGAAGCAGAGGCCTGAAGTTGAAAAAGAGCTTTGGACTTGCTGAGGTCATTTGTATTTTGTTGGTGTCGTTCATTTTAGTGAGGTTTGTCATTCTCAAGGCATGTCTGCTGAAAACAGGCTTTACAAATAGTTTTGGAAACTCAGCTCTGATACCATCTACAGGGAAACCATAACTAACAGTAATAGTAGCAAACATCTTGCGCTCAGCAGAGTACTGAAGAAAAAGTGCCCAAAGCAAACAAAAAACACCTTCACAAAACTGACCCTACATTTCGGTCCATTCTCTGAAGGGACACTAGTCAATTGTGACGGAGCACTGCATCAGTCCTGCACGGTCTGAGTCTTTCTGCTCAGAGAGGGCACTTCTGCTAAGAAGTGTGAGGTACATCGCCCTCAATGTCAATACAAACCACATGTGCTTGCAGCAGACGCACGTCCCAAGTCTAGTTTTTACTGTGGTTAATGGGAGTATACTGGGTTAATGCCTGCCAGGCAACGTCCATTCATTCTTGGTGGTGGAACTGCTTCCTGCACTTAGAGAGCCTCTCCCTTTACCACCGCCTTTAACACAGCTTGTCCTTTAACTCCCACTGGGGAACGCCAAACCTTTACAAGCTCTCCCTAACCCCGCCAGCCCTCTCGCCTCTGGAATGAGAGGGGTTCAAAGCCAAGGGCCCTGCCCGTGGCAAATCCACGCTTCCCTTGGGGTGGAACAAAACAATGCCAACAACCTCTGCAGGCCACCTTCCCCAGCACATTTTTGGAGGAGTTGACAGGTCTCCTCCATAAAAGAAACAGTGCCACAGAAACAATGTATTTGCCATAAAGGTCAAAAAGCCACAAGACATTCACAAAAAATAAACTGACGTTCCTGAATCCCCAAATTGCTGGGCATGTTTTACTTCACACACATGGTGACATGGATGGCTGAATCACAATTTATGAGTCTTAAATATGTGGGATAAGCTAAAATGTGCTTGTATATAATGCTTGTGTATAAAAGTCCTTTTCTTCTGTTCAGCCTGTCAAATATACTAGATTTGTTGCTTATAAAAAATAATGATTTAACTCCTATCCCATATTTTAAACGGCTGAAACATATTGGGAGACATGATGTGGTATATGTGTGGCTTCAAAAGTTATCTACTTGCCAAATTTTAAGGGATGTATTCCTGGACATCTTAACTACATACCAGAGAAGCCCATTATAATTATTTTTACAGTAAGCTGGTAAAGAAAAAGAAAAAAATGTTTTAATTGATATATATTCTGGAATATTTGTTCAAAATACTGAGCCATTGCCATACAGGAATTTACAGGTATGAAACAAGCCATACACTGTAATGTGCTATATGGCAAACCAATTACTGTTATTAATGTCTAGACTCTAACAAAAGTTGTTTAACTATTCTGCCACCACTTTTGTTAAGAATATAAAATGAATGTTTATTAATGGAAAATATATCTGTCTGTCAGCTTAGACTGAGATATTTCAGATTTCATTTTGTATCATAGTAAGTGTTTTGTTTTCAAAATTATTATCAGTTTGGTATTCCTATGGCAATAAAAGCTACAGATTCACTGCATCAATATTTGTTCTTAGCGTGAAGCATAACAGCCCTTCTAGCAATCCACCTGCAAATACATTTTATGCACAATTTATCTAGGAACTATATTTGCTTTTATGGGTATATAGGATACTTCAAGTAGCACGCCCCCTTTGCCAAGTCTAATAAGAAATGCCGAAGGTGTTTTATTTCAAAACAAAGTATATTTCACCCCTGTAATTTTTAGCCTGAAATATCACATGCTACGTAAGGTTTGTCAGCTCATCCCCATCATTGAGCACACTGTGGTAAAAGCCTCAATGTGTGGGTAAGATCAGTTTAACCTGTTAACTAGCTACAACTGCCTTTTCTGTCTTAGCATTTTATAACACATTATCTACTGGGTTTCTAAAAAGGCATTTTTCTTAGTGTATGCGTAACAAACTCACATGGGTCCAATATACCACCAGTAGACAAACCAGATCCTGTTACCAGACCCATCTGAACAGTATGCCCCCAGAAGTCAATAATATGGTGATTAATCCAACAAGCTATGAATAGTCATCCTACATAATACCAAAGAGTAAATGCACTACCCAGAAAAAGCTACACATGGGCTTTTTTTCTTGAAAATTGTCGTATTCTGTCAGATGCCATAACCCTGGATTAACACACACATAAATCCCAAATGGCTGTTCTGTTGTTTTTCAAACTGATAAGGGGAAAAAATTAGAAGGAATCCTAAATGCTTCAGTGGTCCTGGAACTAATGCAGTCTTGCAACAGATGGTGAGTCAGCTGCCAAAAAGTAATATAAAACATAATATTTAACGCATATTGGTTATTTTTGCCTAAGATGCAAGCACAATTTTTTTTTTTTTTTTGGCAATGAAGACAAAGCCTATCACAATAAAATCAAACCCTTCTGAAACCAGACAGTTCAGGTACAAGTAAGTGTAACTGCTGAACATAGGCAGTTGATTCAACTACCTTCTATCACGTCTTCACAATTCTTTCCCAAAGGAAATGCTTGGGTAAATATAATTCTTCTTGAGAAAGAATAGTTGAAGCAACCTGAAAAGCATACAGGTTCCAAGTTCAGGAGCAGGTATGGCTCCAGCCCACATACTGCAAACTGGCTAAACTGTGAAATGGGATGGAGAGCAAAGCCAGGCTGTTTTGGTCCCCAAAGTAAGGAAACACACAGATGGGTCTACTTAGATCTGCAGTAACTACCGGCATGCAAGATTTTTGTTTTCCTTAGATTATTCTCTTTTCAATTAAGAACGATTTTAATTTAAATTGTATGCCAATTCACAAACCACTGCAGTCAATTATGAGTTATTGAGGGCCAATAAATTTGCAACAATACTTCTGAGTTTTTCCAGAAACCAGAAAACTTTTTTCTGGACACACAAAGAGCAAAAGGTACTTGTACTGGGACATATTATCAAGGAAAAACTGTGCAGCTAGTATGACTGTAGCATACTATACAGTAGGGCTATCACTACGCTGAATACAGTCAGGATAGGTTTGAAAAGTGAATGGACCTCTGACAAATGGTAGGAATAGGGGACTGAAGCTCACTCACCAACATTTTGTAGGAAAGTTAGAAGTATCATTCACTAGATGTCTGTTATCAGAAGAAAAAAAAACCAGTTTGATACTTTCCATGTAAAAGAGAAAAAAAAGGGAAATAATGACTACTGAACTGAGAATAAAAGAATTTACTGTATAGTTCATGCACACGTTATGCTTTTCACAATACACTTCACATTCTCTTTCGTTTTTACTCCTTACCAATGGTCAAAGCTTTGTCTACATTGCAAAACTAAATCATTGCTGACAAATGGGTGCAGCCAAATGTGATCTCCTTTGTCTACACTTGTAACAACAGACATACACTGCTCTAGCTCAGCTGCACCCTTTGTTGTCATCAACTGTCAACAGTGGTTCAATTTAGTGCACTAAAGAGAGCCCAAACAATTTGGAAAGAATGATTTGAACTGAGTGGGTCCCACCCGGCTCCTCCAGAACACACATGCAGAACAGACAATACAAGAAAAACATTTAAAAATTATTAGGAAAATGAACAGTAAAGACCCACCAGATCTGGCAGAGGGATTCAAAGCATCTGAAGTTACTTAAGTGTTGTCACACACACACACACACACACACACAAACAAAAAAACAACTGACTTGTCAGTTGCCTGAGTCAGACTCGCCCATTTCTCCTTCACTTTGTCATAGAGGAGTCTGTGATAAAGAAGTCAGTGACAACATCAGTCACTGATATTGTAGTTATATTTATTTTCTGTGAAAAAAAAAGTCATAAGCCTTACGAACGGGAAGAAAATAACGCCATTGCTAATTCAAAAGGCAGTCTGTCACTTGCCATATAGAAGGCAAATCCAACTAATGCAGATTGCATTGGTGGAGTCTACCATGACTTTAAATCATGTTGATATTCACTCTCACACTTTAACAGCCAAAAGAATTACAATCTACTTGGATTAATGCAGTACACTGTCATTAGGCTGGCAATTAAATTCCATTTCTGAGATTGTGTGATCTGAGTCACCAACATCTGCAAATATCTTTACATCTTGTGTAATAGCTGGCCTCAGATCTTGATACACCAAAGTAAAAAGGCCTTTTTAATGGCTCCCACATTATTTTGGACTTACAACTTCATGATGACAGCAGCTTCTCAAAACAGCCCATGAATCAAATTTATTATCCAGTTTGTCATGTGGGATTTCTTAACTCTAAGCCAATATAGCAACAATCAATCAAGGTCATTGTTTATAGTGCATGAATAAAAATTAACCACCTGTTCAAATTTTTTTCTTTTGACATTGAAAGGTATTTGGTCTCAAACACTTTTGACATATACTGCATTTACCAGTTCTTCCACACATCTGTCAACATGTAAGAAACCACTCTCAAACAGCACCTCTTCTCATGCCAGTCCATCCTGACTCTAAAAAATGTCAGCGATCCTACTGTTTCCAACATCAGTAGTTACACTAAATGAGATGGGCAATCCAATTACAGGATGCTCACCACAGGAATTAATTTCCTCTCCACCAGTATCACTGAATATTTAAGCAGATCAGTGATTTTCAAGTGACCATTCAGTGATAAGAACAGCAGCATACAAAGATCTTTTTTTTAACAGCCATATGGATCAGAGAAGAGACAGACTTTGAAAACAAAGACATAGCTCTACAAATCCATTGAAGAAAGAAAGAACTACTACCTTCTCTGACCACAGAACATGTTATGATAACTATTTCTTTCCTTAGAGCTTACCCATGATGTCTAATAAAATGTTAAGCATACAGGTCTAAATAAGGAACGATACCTTTAAAAATTCCAGTCATCTTTTACTCCTCTAACAATTACTTGTAGTACTTGCAATATTAGAGGAACATACACTGTTTACAGCCAAGAATCATAGAGCATAACCAATAAATACACTACCTAAAAGTAACTACAGTGAAAGCCAGGGAACTTTGTTTGAAATGCGCGCCCACACACACAGGCACACACAGTTTCTCTACTGGGTTTACTTTAAAGCAGATTGTTTCAAGTGACCCAAGACGTGCAAGCATTTGCATTCATAGCTTAAGAGGGACATTTCAAGGTCCCGAAGCCCTTCCCACCAGAACTGGGCACACTGCTGTGGGCAGTACCTCCTTGATCCGCTTCACAAGCGCGTTCTGATCAAAGGCAACCGCTTCTGCACACTGGTGAAGATGATCTTGGTACCGGAGACACAGCTGCAGCACCTGGTGAGGGTCCAGCTTTTCCAGTTTGGTGTTGGTCGGAGAGGTCTGCCCACTGAGGAGTCCTACAAGGCAAGGGAAGGAACGGAGTTAATCTGACTGTTCATATAACCAGTTCAACTGCAAGCAGAGAGGAAGCACAACACATCCAGAAGAAAAGCTTTAAAAGGATTAATTAAAAGCTAATTCAGGCTCAAAGACTACTGAATGGACTTTAACAACATAATGGTCCAGTGAAGGTTAAAAGTGGGAAGGGCATGGATTGAAGATTTATGGATATTTAGGATTCATAGCAGTGCAAAGAACAGTTTGCCATACAGCTTAGCCCTCCTTGACAGAGCTTAAACACAGAATCTAAATGGAGTACCATAATGCACAACAGCTCGGTTTTCAGTGATAGGCTGCATAAAGCAAGTCCTGCTTCTTCTTTGTCACAAACAATTCCGAACTCTGGAAAATGAACCCCCTCCTCATTTATGTACGCCAGAAGGGGAAGGAGTTGAGTTCTGCAATCCCCTAAGGGCATGAGACTTGAACTGTTTTCACTTGAATCCCACTGTCAAAATCGGATTTCTGAAAATCATTAAAAATTCACTGGTCCTCCAAAACAAAGCTGAATAAAAAATGACCCACCTAAGTTAAATTAAAAACTGGGGTGAAATGTCAATGTTTTGCCTGCCTTTTTCAAAGCTTCAGAACCCTTTCATGTTGTAAGATTTTTCTTTACAATCTCAAAGACTGGCAATATATATATATATATTTTTAATGGAAATAAGATCCTTACCTACTCACATGACTCTAGATTTCACAAAAAGCTCAAAAAAAAAAAGGTATGAGACTTAAAACTGGCCACTGGTACTATCCAGAGGAGCAAATGGCAAAACTGTCCAGACAAATTTCTCCTGCCCGTTCTTTGTTGCTTACATAGTGCAACTTGAGAACCTTTGCTGAGCTCAAGCGTATATGTGTCATACTGTCAATTTTCTCCACAGCTTCTGGAAAAAGTGATGCTAAATTCTAAGGCCATCCTTTTTTTGTTATTTCCTTTATTTACTTTCATTTCATTTTCCTCCAGCATTAGCACAACTTTTTTTTTCTATTTGGGACACCATCTGTGACAAACAGCATATACACTCAATCTGCTTTTTCCAAAACATCCGTCAAGCTATGTAAACTGAATTCAGCAACTGCATGCATGTGCCCTTTGGGGCTCTCCGTTTACTGACAGGAAAAGACATTAAAACAGCAAATGTAAGCAAGTATCACACTAAGCAATTAGAAGAAGTAATAAATGCAAGTTATTTGGATTGGAAAAGTTCTTCTAAGAATGTACCTCACTGGGAAATGGAAACTATTTTGGATGGCCCCCATGCCTATTGGAAGCTACAAACAAATTGTGACATCAAGTTCTTGCCAAAACTCTCAAGAACAAGTCAGAAACCAAGACCAAGTCAGAAGTATCTTATGAATTTGAGAAAGTCAAACCTCTTCAAAAACTTTTCCAGACAGAAATGAAAACAAAACTAGGATAGCAACCTCATCAGATATGATGAAGTAGGTTTACTTTGCATCAACACTCAACATTTTATTCTCTCAGGATGCTCTCAATTACCCTTTGCGCAAAATCCTTCCTTTCCTCATCTTAAGAGGGGAAAAAAAAAAAAAAAGGATAATTTTGTTTTGCTGACTTGTTGCCCACTAGAATTGCACTGCCTGACTCAAGAGGTCAGGAGAGGAAACAGACAGTTAACCATTTGGTCTCAAAACCCTATATTAGCCAAATCTTTTTTTTTTTTTTTTATGTTCTGGAAAGAATCATCTCAAACAAAATCTTAGGTCCATCAATATCAATCGGAAATCTTTCAAAACTACTTTCAGCTGAAGTGCAAAACTTTAATAGGAACAAACCCACCAAAGGAAATTAAACTTTTTTTTTTTTTTAAATATATACATGTTTTAGTGTTCCATCAGTTTGTTAATTCTGATCTTTCATAAATTTATCTTGTCAGGATAAATGTTCAAATAATGTTGTCAACTTTTAATATGTTGAACGTTCACAGAGGAATGAAGAGTTCACCATACACCTGAGGTTGTTACCCTGTTTCTGCACTGATCAAAATACACGATGCTATCAACCAACTAATTTTCTTTTATTACTAATCTCTCACTAACTTCAAGAGCAGGAAGAGAATTAGGCTCTATTTAATAGATTTAATTAAAATGAAGTGTGTATGTTGGCTACCTTAAGCTGGTTATAAGAGCTTTGAAGCAGAACAGGCCAAGGACTGTAAAATAAGCTATAAAGGACTAGGTTATTCGAATATATTATGTATTTACAACCTTGTACAGGTTACATAATGCTAAAAGCAAAATTAATAAACTGTAAGGAGCCTCTGATTCACTACTCAGAAAAACACGAGCTCAAGTGAACAGAGACATTAACTGTACAGCTGGAATATCTTCATAAGAAGGCAGAAGTTCAAATACAACCCAGTATAAATGTTTGAAGTAGTAACAAAAAACAAACAGCACATACTGTTTACAGATAGAGGATGGTATTATTTTGGGTGATGCAGTAGACAGAAGCCAAAGCAATTAGCTTCTCTCGAGATCTCTGGGCTCACGCTGCCAATGTCAGAGAACAATTTAGCTCAGAATTTCAACTTATAGGAAAAGAAAAATTAGAATAAACAACAGCATAAAAAAGGCTACGCAGTCTTCTACCCGGCAGAAATTCCCCTCATCAAAAATCAGTCCCCTATTTTTTGTTGTTCACAGGGACTACTTACTACCCATGCTACAAATATTAACATTTTATTAATTCATTGCACTTCATTTTTTAGCAAGTCAGTAGCTTTGCTCCAAAAGAGCAGATGGCAGCAGTAAGTCATCTTGACACTTCATGGAAGAGACTGTAAACATTCAGATTCCAGACAGAATTTACCAGGGGAGCCCTGGGAGGCAGGAACTGAGAGATGCAGGGCTGTGAAGGACCTCCTGCCCCACAGAGTCCAGATCTCTTCCCTTCCTCCTCTCCCCATGAGCAGGCAGCAGACAGTGAGCCCAAACGGCTTTCATGCAGTATCTGCTCCACAAGCTCTGCCCTCAAGAGATAGCAGTGTGCTTCCCTATGCCCATGAAAAACTTAAGATCCACAGGAAAAAAAAACCAAACCAAAAGCAACAGACAGAAAAAGGGCAGGAGGTTAAAAAGGGTGTTGCTGGTATCCTTTGTTCCTGTACAACAGAGAGCTGAGGAGATCATCTAAAAGCCTCCAGCAATTCAGCATTGAGAAAGTCTCATTTCTAGAGCAGATAGCCAGCACTGTGAACTTCCAGGTATTATTAAGTAACTCTCTTCTTGAAAATCACTACTTCCTTCTCAAAGCTTTGTCCCACACTTTGAACTCTTCACTGAATAGGCCCATCCTATGGGATGGAAGTAGGACTGGTCAACATGCAGCTTTTAAAAGGATATGAGATCATATCTGTTGCAACAAAATATTTATTAGGTCAGTCTTTCAAGTGCCAAAAGGTGGAGAGAGACAGAGGTCTCTGAGCGGTTCAGACTCACTCCCGAAGCAGCCAGCACTTCAACCTGCTCACCAGCACAGAGTAACTAACCACGGAGCTACCACCCCTTTGCTGAGGAAAGGGTGTTCCTGTGATTTCATCTGCACGATTCTAACTTTTCTTTCCCTGCCCCCCCTCCAAGAGCACATTTCTACTCTTACATGGGAAGAAAACGGAATCTAAAGTTTTAATTTCTTATTAAATTGGAGTACTCTTTTTCCAAGCTGTTGGTTCTCTTCCAAAGAGAGAAGCACACCAGGGATCATTTTTATACTGTTTGAAACACAGAGATGAGAACGCCTGGCACGTGAGTGATGCAACTTACCCCAGTGTGATAAGGGAAGGCAGCATGGAGGACGTCATGGCTTGGGAAAAACAAAAATGGGGACATGGGAGATGGACTACTGCAGAGCTTTAGCGCACGGACCAAAAATGCTTTGGCAACTGCCAAACATGCACATTCTTAGCTATCAAATTACACTGTAAAACAAATAAGACAACAGACCACATTACGTGCCTGCCATGATGAAGAGAAGTTAGGATCTGCTGCTTACTCTGGATACATCTGATCAATAAACAGCACACCCATGAAGGTGATAATCAGCAACTGGGACAAAGACAGATTCACATTTCAGCTCCTAAATGGTGTTTTAGGGAGAAGAAAAAAAAAAAAGCAACAAAAAAAACACACCAAGTATGTCGTGCATAGAAAAATATCATATATCACTACAAGGCTGGCTGACCCACAGACTTGACAAATCCGTTATTGTTTCCATATTCCTTGGCAAAGCAGAGGCATGTTAAAACCATTTTCCTCCTACTTAGTCATCTCCTTGTTGGTTCCAGGTCAATGTACACTTCCAACAAATCATATCCTACTGAGCAGAAGAAAGCTGTTAGTCTAAAAAGCATTTTTATGACTGAAAGAGAAGTTTTTGAGAAAACACTTTACATGGTATACTGACTCTACATACACATAGAACACAGTTACCAACCATAGTTAAATTCTGCTGCTTTAAGTTCTGCAATCCTAAAAATAGCTGGAGTGCTTTCCAACTGGAAAAGTATTATTATTTCTTTTTGAAATATATAGTCCCTTTTCAAGCAGTAATGGCAGACATCACAAAAAGAAAACAAATAGGTCTACTGTTGTTAATTTTATTACAGGCAACTAAGCACATGACGCTGTGGCCTTGTTACCTATTTAAAGGCCAGAATGGTTGCAGTCATCAGCTAACCAACCTTCCTGTGGAACAGAAGTGAGGAACTTTACGGTAACTCCTTATTTAATAATACCAAAAGTCTACCTTGACCAGAATACTGCTTCCAACATTTGACAACAGTGGACATTTAGAAAAGAATGTCTTTATCACTGCTTCTTCCTCTAGCACAATCTTCCTGTCTCCAAAACTTATTAAAAAGTTCAGAGACAAAATACTGTGCTCAGTGAAGCTATGATACCTGAATTTCACTAATCCTTTGTCTGTGCTACAACAGAAATCTATAGAGTGGGGTGTACTTTTTTGCATCATGTTTCCCAGCTTAAGAACCTCACTGTTCAGTCTCCTCTCTTACAGAAGACTTAATTTCTCCGATTACTTCTGTAACACTCGCAAAGAACTCTACACCCTAAGGCCTGACTTCCCTCTTTAAAAGCCAAGTCCATTCTTCTACAATGTATAATGTTTACAAGTCTAACAATTCAGTTGCTTCCGTAATTGCAACCCCTTTGCTGGACCTACTATTCAGCAACACCCTTTTTAAGGGCTTGCATTTCAGTGTATTGCATATTTCATCACCTTTTCTCCTGTGAGCAAGGCTAAATGAAGCAACAGATTACACTCCGTGATTAGTAATAGCTGGTCAGCTTTATAGAGGTATCCATTCCCGGTTCCGGTACCTCTTTCTGAAGGTTTATTACTCTATACATTACCATTTTTTGTAAAACTTCTTCTGTGAATACTTCTCATTCAGCCTTCTAAAGAATGATGCACTTCTTTTGTAATGAATGCTGATTCAACTCATTGATTTTACTTTTCTGAAATTATTCTCTGAAGACAATCCCATAAACTCTTCAGCAAACTTCTGGAGAATCTAAGAAGTTTTCATAAGCATATGCTATTAGCTGTTCTTAAGGAATCTCTCTTCTTGTATTTTGATGATTTCTTATTTAATCTGCTAGAGTTTGTGAACTTTTGCTCTCCTATCACCTATCTCCTATCCTTTTGCCTTTCTTTTTTTAATATCTTTTTGCCTACAGTTCCCTTCACACTCCTTTAACAACACAATTTTCCCCCTCCCACCCTTCAAAATCACCTTTGCTGCCAGCAATTTACCCCTTTTCAGCTGTTACTAATTCCTCCTCCTTACCACCATCATTTTTTAAAGAAACTCCTAGTCATAAATTTAACCCAAGACAGTAAAACTTTTTCTGCTCTTCCATTCCTTATCGAATTTCAGTAGACTCTGGTTACCACCACCAAAATAGCACTGGGTCATTTCACATACCCTCTTTAAAGATAGCATTAGTTTTAGCTTAAAAAGCACTAGTGTTTTTCAGGTCTCCAGGAATTTTCCAGTGTTCCAAGAGTTTTTAAAGTGATCAACCCAACAACTTCAGTCATCAAGCCCTTCTAAAGCCCTTGGGTAGAAGCTACACAGCCTGGCTAGCTTCTTAAATGAAGTCTGCCCTCAGTGGACACAGTTTAACTATTACAATGACATATAGTTGCTTTCCTTGTTGCTATTTGCATGGGTAGATTCTTTTGTGAGAACCATCAGGCATCCTAAGTACCAGAAAAAATGATCCACACAAGAAACAGATGAGATCCCTAAAGATCGAGTTCCTCTTTCTTGACCATTACTGTTTGCACAACTTTGGAGGCAGCAACTTGCTACTAGCTGAGATCAAGAGGTCATTTCCACGTATTCCCCTTGCAGGAGGATTTTAATAAGACCTACAAAAAAGAAATAATTTCACATGTGTGTGCAGCAGAGTAAAAGGCATTGAAATACGTCCAAACTTATAAGGTAATCAGATTTATATGGCTCTTCTTGTCTAAATGCTTTGAATTTTGTGTACTTCCTGTCTCATTCTTGAAGACTAACAAAAGACTACAGCTTTGCTTTTCAGCAAAGCCTCTTTTTTTTTCCTGATAACTCTGTTGAAATACATCAAAATTTATACACTCAGATATGGAAAGCCAGGCTGCCATTAAGAAAAGGGCATATACCACAGAATTACTAGAAGTCAAGCATGAAGAAACTGAACTTCAAAAAATAAAAACAAAATCACAGAAAGACTTTAACCTCAAATGTGGGTGACCACAATCTTTTTCACTAATCAGTTTATTTTCTAAAATTGCACTGATAAAATACCTTGTAATAAAATATGTATTCACTCAAAGACAAAATCTGGCTTTGTCGCCTGTGTATTTTCAACTGCTTTGAACTTTAATGGGGAAACACAATGACTGTCAGCAAACGGAACAGCTATTATGTCAGCAAAGAACATATTTGTATTGTGGCAAGGAATGTTGGCTGTAACAGCAATTTTTCCTCTATTTTGGAGTCCATACCATGTGATCTTTCACTTCTGCATGGGTGACAGATGGGCTGAAGACTTTTGTCTTGTCACATCGTTTAACATGCAACTTGTCTGACCAAAGAGCCCAGAGCTTCTCTCGGTATGAATATTGTGCCTCAGTTTCCTAACACTGTGAGCCACTGCTTGTAAGATAATAGTCACTAAAGATATAAAAATCACCTCCATTTTTACTCCTCCACCATTTAACTTTAAAAAAAAAAAAAATTGAAGAAGATCCAAGACATTTAGGTTTCTTTAAAAATGTAGTTTTCTATGACACCAGAGACAAAAAAAACAAACTCTTGTTTTTCTACCTATTAAAAGGCACATCTTATATTCTGAGAAATTGTGATTTAGAGGAGTTTTTGTTATTATTATTATTAATTGCACTAAAAGACAAGTTGTTTATGATATTTCTGCTTTCCTTTTGAGCCTCATTTTTATTTAGGCTTAGATCCTGCAAAAATTTCTGCACACCATTAAAAGTTTCTCCTGTCACATAGGGATGGCTATACATAATCAACAAGGCACACACAATTTTTTGCACCACTGAAGCTTGCAACATGTCTGAAGCAATGACTTTCACCCCATTCTTTATATGATGTAGAAAGTTGTTAGCATGATGGAGCCTGATCATGACTGGGGCTTTGAAGACTGCTGTAAAACACTAATGTTTCAGTGATGCAAAAGATTTCTAAATTAAAATTCCTACTTGAAAAGAAGCGAACCACAAACAAATCAGAAATGCTTCCTCATTTGGACTGTTAGAAACCTGAATGCCCAAAAGGGGAAAGCAACATACAATCTACGTGCACTGAAATTTCAGTCTGCAGTTATTTAGATATGCCACTTTGTAAGTATGAGATTGTTGAGTGTTAAACCTTGGAAAAGGTGCTAGCGGTTGCCAGAAAATTGGTAGCATGTCTACCAATACCCTTGCTTTGAAGCTTCAGGTAGGGAAAAAGGTACACAATGTACTCTGAAAAAAAGCACACAGCTGCACTATGGCAAATAATACCAGCCAAGAGCCTACCAAGTGCATCTCCCCACTGATTTTTCATTTTTAGTTTTAAACTTCTGGAGCACAGAAGTAATATCTAAGAGAGTGTTTTTGACTAGGCCGTTGCAATATTGTATGGTCTACTGCCTGCCACAGACCTGAAAGGATAAATACAAGCAAAAGATTGGAAAAGGGATGGGATAATTCACAGGAAAGTGAGAGATGGTGACTCTGTGTCATGCAATAAACTGCATTTACTCTGCAGCTAGGTTTTTTTGTTCTGTTTTTGCAAACACATCAAGACAGACCTAAGACCTACCATCATTTGATTATGCAAGCACATGATATCTGCAGGCTACAACAGACCTCATAATCCCAAGTACTATACACATACAAAGGGCAGAAGACTAACGTCATTTTACAAGATGAGGAATTGAGGCACCAAGAGATTAAGTGATTTATCTGAGACTGCATGGAAGCTGCCATTCCCCAGCATGACGACTTCACCACGAGAACGTCCCTCCCCTTCTCTCACCCTCAAATAACAAATTCCAGCAGTGCAGGAAGCAGCGGAGCCGGTTTTCCTGTGGAACTGTCAGTATTAAACACATTTATGCAATCTCTCCCACTTAGATTCTCAGACATCTAATAAAGGTCCATGAGACAACCAGAGCCAAATTAACAGCTTCTTCCCACCAGATCCCCACATATGTGCTCCACTAAAGGGAAGGTCCAGTTCACCTCACATGCCTCACACTCCCCACAAGCCAGCACTGATGTGCAGTTATTGCACAGAAAACAATTCACTTCACTAAAACAGAAGAGAACTAACCCAGTGGTTTGTTTTTTCTTTCTAGGGTTGCAAAAAGAGTCAGCTTACCAGAAGATCAAAAACTAGAGCTAGTATCTGGAGAGGCAGGAGAGAGGGAAGGAAAGGATATAGGGGGACCTCTCTGAGCAACAGCAAGCTGACACTTTAATTTTTTCTGCATGCAAAACATTTAAAGTCTCAACTTTACCTGTCCACCTGTCTTCCTTGAAATAACAGGACCTTAACTAGCTTTCACATCTCTCTCCCACTGCATAATTTGGTTGACATTTGCCAGCAGACGCAAAGTTTTTTAGGCTGTCGATGGAAGAGAAAAGGGTAAGCAGGAGCAAATAAACTCAATTTCTCTTAAATAAATAAAAACAAGTAAACAACAAAAAAGTACAAGCAAAAACTAATCTAGTTGATTCTATTACTAGCACTAAGACAGTTCATTGAGGCTAACCTTTATTTTATTTTAGGCAAAAGTGCATGGATATTTATCCATGTGACATAGCACATACTGGTAGGAAAAAAAAAAAACAACACAAAAACAAAAACACAATATGGAATGGTTTATAGAGGAGAGGTGACATCTAAATCACCTGTAAGCACAAGGGCACCCACGTGAAGTTGGTGTGTGTTTGCTATTCCACAATAACCAGCTTGTGTACACACGCTAGCCCCAAGTAGATTCAGTGGCGGAGGAGTACACCGTGCTTTTACCAAGAGGCAAAAGCATGCACACAGACAATTCCTATGGCATAGCCTAAGTGCTGCAAGGCTGAATTCACAACCTGGTTTTCTCCATGGTAACTTATTCGCATGCCTTGTGCCCAAGACCACATTACAGGAAAGACTACTCAAAACAGAACAACCAGCCACTTCAGGTTTACAGAATCAGACTACATCTACAACATGTCAGCAAATAAGGTATGGTTCTTCAATAAGTAACATATTTTATTACATTAACTGATACTACTGTCTGTTGCTTTTCTCCAAACTTTTGGGCACCTTCTTCAGTTCAAATATCAATTTCAAAGTATCACGATTGCAATTTATTGCCAGAACATGGCACAGAAGACTGATGAACAGGCCATTTACTTACAGAGTCAGCAAGTCCAAGACTCCAGTTTTCTTTTCCAGAGATGAAGAAAACTGTTTTAAAAGTGGCAGAGAAATCTTTAGAGACTGAAACTAAGAGTTCCTTTTAAATAAGTAATAGGATCTGTTGATAAAAGTTTTATTGATGATTTATAACTGCAAACAAAGCACAGCACCGATTGTGGTATAACCACCATTTATACAAATGAAATACACAGTTTGTATTTGGTATGTAGAAGTACTTTTAGTGTACTTCCTATCTTCTGTGTATCATCACAAAAAAGTTGACATGGTAATTTTTGCCCTTCCCTCACAGTAAATTTCTGTATCAGAGCAAAATATAGTTACTGTTAGAACTAAAATCATTCACTTCTGTTCTGACAAACACCATACCCTCAACTACAACTGCAGCTCCGAATGTTAAGGGCTTGAGCCAAGGCACATTGCCATAGTAAAAATAATGTCATCGCCAAGAATTGTGGCCATGTCATGGCCTTTGTACATTTTTCCAAGAGCGCTAAAATATACATTAAAGAAGAACTATCTAAAATATTGACAGTTTCTGGCCCCAGGTACTAGGAACAGTAATTTCTGTCTATTACATGCATTCAGAAAAACATACCAAAGAACAAGAGTGATTTATAAATGCTACAGAGTTGGTATTTTTTTACTTTATCTTCTTTTCTCACATGTGACCCAAGTTATCACTCAGCCATTTCGCTAGCAATGTGGGCTGCCATTTCACGCACCAATTTTAATTTGGCTGATACTTCTTAAACTAGATAGCCCGTTTTTTCCTACATGCTGTGGTAACATGATCTGGAAGTTTTTATTGTGTAAGCCCCCTATTTTTAAGAAGCCTGATTTGGGGACTGTACAAAGATGTTCTCTGAAGGCTTTACCAGCACAACTTCTGAATGGTTGCATTACTCAGGGGCAGCAAAGCCTAGGTGGGGCTGATGAAACTTTTTAAATGATACAACCCATGCATATATAGCTCATACAGCACATACTTCACTGAAAGTAAGTAATTACTCCTCACTTTTTCTTAAAACAAACTTAACTGGACTATTTTGTTTATTAGGGTAAGCGTTTATCTGCTAGCAAGGCCAACTGAGAAAGAGATGTGGTTCTACCCACTGCGCTCATCCTGGTCAGTATGAAGCGAGTAAGCATCACTTTGGGAACCTGGCTGCCCTCAGCAGATCAAACGCTTTACCTTGGCAACCCCACTGCCCAAACAGAACAAAATTATTCAGGGAGACCTATTTCCTATTAAATGATTATACCATCTGACATTTCTTCTGTGCATGCCTGCCGCCGAAATCTGAATTACTGCTTTCCTCTCTATCCTCTCTCCAACCTGTATTTAAATATTTGGGTTCCTGTCTTCCTAATTCAAGTTAACCAAACTCAAGTGCTGTCCTCCTTTTCTTTCTCAGTCAGTTCTTTTCCCGCATCCACTAGAACTGATTTTAGAAGTAACTCAGGGGATACAATGGATATCATTTTCCCAGCAGTGTTAGTATCTAAACAAGTAGCACTGTTCCCAGCACTGGATTGCAACATAAGGGTATTTTCCAAGGCCAGAAGGAACCATGAAGCTGGAAATGGCATGAAATTATAACAGCTAAACTGAGGATATCGAAATTACTCAAAGGTTGAGTTGGGGAGGGAAGGAGGAGACAACCCACAATATTTACTTTTGACAGCGTGTTTAAAAAACTAATCACTCAGCTTTGTGTGACTTATTAGGGTACCTAAAACATTCAACAGTTACACTGAAATAAGTGGCCTGCTGTGCTCTGTATTACTTCCATGTTTATCATCTACTGTCAAATACTGTCAAGTGGCAAAGTGCCTTGAAGAAAGACAAAGCAAAATAAGGAATCCCTAGCATGAAGTGTTTTAAAATCCCATGAGAAAAAAAAAATAAAGAAAATTGTACCTCCTCTGCAGTAGGTTTACATTCCTTTTGCACTTCAGTAAATGAACTCACTGGTAAAATATTATGAAAGAGCATCACCTTACTATTAAAATAAGCTGCTACTTAAGCAAGCGTTGAATATCTATGACAACACTTGTGCGATCCTGTCCTTCTACGTAACCCCTAGGTAATGGCAATCTAGGAGTGCCGCTTCTATCAGTTACGCACACAGCACGTAACGGCACACGGTTAGCAAGCCTGGGAGCTTCTTGAACCCTGGCTCCCCACGCTCTGAGACAATGTCTTGAATCCCAGCGTGGCCATAAACCCAGGGAGACGCATCTCGGAGCCAGCGCCGACGACTTCCACATTCCAGCTCTGCCAAGCGCCTACGTCACTCCCTCTGTGGTTAGATATATCCAGAATATAACAATTCATTTCTCCCTCCACTTAACTCATGCCTCAAACAGTGCAGCTGTGAAAACATACCTCCCCACACCGTTTTTTTTTTTTTTTTAATTATTATTTTTAGTATGCAGTCTGCTGATTATGTGCTCATGCACAGCACAAAATCTATTTCCTAAATCTATCATGGAAAATATCGGTCATTGTATAGCAAAACTTCACTTCCTTACCGTAGCATTTCTAAATAGATACCTTTCCATTTATGCACTGTGGGTGAAGTTTTACTCATCCGAAACCACGTCTCCCTCAAGGTACTTATAAGGGCCATCACAAGAGGTAGCAGCCTCCATAGGCCCTGCAGCTGGAACGTCCTCTAGCAGTCGGGAAAAGAGCACTGTCCCTGTCTGAAAGCGTACGGGCACAGAACTAAATCCTGAGCTGGTCTCGGGGCTCTCTGCCACTGAAAACAGGATGGATCTTGTTGCTCTGCCACCCCTCCTTGCCATGCAGAGCAGGCCCCTTCCTTGTACCAGCTGTGGTTCTCATTGACGGACGCAGCTCATTAACCTACCCATCAGCTACCGGCTTGTTGCTGTTGGTTCCCCACCAGCCTCACAAGTCAGACTGGCTCACAGGGAGGCCAACAAGCCTCAGAAGCAGCACGAAACACGCAACCATAGGTACGGTCTTCCTCCTCTCTGCTGTTAGTTCAGCTCACCTCATCCTGGAGGATGACCTGAGAAAGACAGGTATTTTTCCAGAGGCTGGGACTGAGCCTGGCATGTATTATGAGACCACACCAGGCACAGGACTAACTTTCAGCTTCCCCTGACTACACTAAGGCACACAAAAAAAGTCAGAAAAATAAAGCATGCTGTGGATGAATGCAGCATCAGAATAATACCAGTCAGAGTAATTATTGGTACATGAGGACACCTGTCAACTCCTTTTTGCTCATAACGCTAGAAAATATGTACAATAGCCAAATAAAACTAAAAACACTAAACAGTTAGTCAACTGTTCAGCATTTTATCTGGTATGGCTTTAAAAAAAAAAAAGAACACAAACCAAACCAGGCTTCTGACTTGGTTTACTATAAGCGAAACTTAACAGCATTTCAATTAACACATCTCCACTGGGTACTCGGCTTGTGCACAAAGCCAGCTAGAAATCTTGGCGAGGCTCTGGCACTGCAACCTTTTGAATGATTAACGAGGGGCCTGAATCGGAGTGCTGAGCTACAACACTCAGCCGCTACGGTTTATGCTTTAAGAAGCGAGGCTCGCTCCCCTAGATCAGGTCTCCTGGCACAGCGGAGGGGAGCGCGCACATCCTCAGTCCCAAGCGTGCGGCTGCAGCAGGGCCGCTCTGCCAGCCAGCGGTGTCAGGGACGCAGAGCCCGTGAGCAAGACAGCCGGCAGGACACCTCTCCCCACCAGCTGCAGCGCTGCTCGGCCATCCTGCAGCGCACCGCAGGGCAGAAGGGCACCTCGCCTTGTGCCCCCTGAGAAAACACAGACCTGATCTATCCCACTGTACGCCGAGCCACGAAAGCACCGAAAACACCTGCTGGAGAAATTCCACTGGCCGAGCTGTCTCTCAGGTTAAAGACAAGAACTCGTGCAAAACAGACAGACCCGAAATGCTGAGCTGTGAGCCAGATGTTTAGTTCAAGCTGGAAAAGGACCTGTGTAGCTCTCATTTAAAAATATACAAACTACCTAAACAGGTATTTATTTATTTAAAGCACAGCCCCATATTCCTTTATGCAGGAGAAAAGGAGGGTGTTTTTCCAATATGATCCACAGGCTGCATATCATCTCCTTCCCAATCCCTCCACCTCAACAAACCAATTTTAAAACCCTGTCCTCCACCACTCCTTAGATGTCAAGGAACAAGCCTGGAGAGGCAGCCACAATGGGTGCAAGGAGTCCAGCTTCCAAAGGTAAAAAACCACAGCCTGTATTGGAACATCAGAACAAAAAGAAAACATAAAAATATGATTTTGACTTTTTAAGAAAACTATTATTCTGTATTAATATATATAGATATACACATGCACATAAAGCACAATTTCTCTTCTCCCACTCTTCACTATCTGAAACTACCACCCTGTTTGTCACACTGACAGCAATTAATTCTTACATTCTCTGCATATGGTTCTGACTTCAGATAAGAAATAAAATAGCAGGAAGGGATGAGCTCTGAAGCCAAAGAGTTTTGTTGCCAGGCAAATATTCTTCTTTGTTACAAAAATAGGAGAGGAAAAAAAAAGAAAAAAAAAGGCAGAACTGATTCCAAATTAGATTTTTGAGATTATCTACGAAAACAAATGAAAACTAAGCATTTGGTGGGACGTTATCTGCGTTTGTTCCTATTTTTAAAGTGACAGAGATGAGAACGAGCTATTTTTCACTACTTTTGGCATCCTTAAAGCTCTTAATAGTTATACCATTCCTGCAAATCATAGGCCCTCAAAATTCCTGTGACACAGCACCTAAGAGATCTGCTTTACAGATCACTCAAGATTTAAGAACGGGTAAAGCTCCGATGCTTACAAGCAGTCGCTCAGCATTACACTAACAGCCAGAACTGCTGCTCCACAGCAATTCACCACTGCAGTTTAAGCAGACACAGGCTCAGCTGCTCCCTCTGCACCGGCATTTGCAGGGTGAGGCAGCTCCCCAGCTCAGAGCGCTCAAGCAGTTTGAAAACTATGTGATGTACACAGTGGGAGAGGGCAACTCCAACTTACAGTGGCTTAAATTGGCACTGAACCAACAGTGGTTGCACCCTGGAGCCAAGGCACACCAACGAGGAGCATGCACCAAAACGTGCCCCCGCACTCCCACCCACCGCCTTCCCAAACGGCTGCATCCCGCTCTGACCCCAGGCACCTTTTCTCAAGCTTGCGGCAGCGATGCCTTTGCGCTACAAACTCCTCTCTATGTATCTTTCAGCACAGCTCAGAGCCTTGGTACACGAATCAGAAGCGCAGCAAGAAGTTAGCAGCTCCATGGCACCAACCCACAAATGCAGTCTATCTCCCTTTGGAAACGCAAGGTAGAGTGGCTTACTGGTCCAGAACAGAGATGAGCTGCCTCACTTCACCATCGCCTCTATACAAGGGGTGGACGCTGCAGAACAGCTCACCTACGCTAACTCCTTACCCTGCAGCACCTCCTCCCTGTGTTGTCTACAGACTCAGTAATCTGAGTCTCATTTTCAGGAAACACTCCATCAGGCCCAGCATAATACTGAACCCAGCAAAATACCCAAGTCATAAGAACAATACATTCAGATCTAAGTGACCTCTAACTACCACATCTAACACTGATTCACAGCAACTGGAAGCTGATTTTGACATTAGGTTTTCCATTTTCAGGATGCAATCTATACTTCCTTAGGTTTCTTACAAAGTTAACAGACCTTGCATATTTAATAGCTGTTCATGTTACCCTCGTTGGTAATGTCAGCATGGCTGTGCAAACTGCCGCTGTAAACAGAAAGTAGCTGTTCTAGGCGCTGTTTTGGTATAGGTCCTATATAAATGCATAATCACTTTTGCAATGATTTTAGCACTGTGTATTTAAACTGAACAAAACCAGGTTCAGAGGCAGATTTGAGAAAAGGGATACAGAAAAGGATCAGAGGGTTTTTTTTTTTTAATTATTATTTTTTAGAGAAGTAGTAGGAGAAGAATTTTGATCATCTTTGAATCTGTAACCATAGAGGTGATGACAGAAGAGCCCCACCATTTTTTGTTCCAAGATCATGGAGCAGTTGTTTTCACTAACATAAATACACAGCAACACATTGAATCCACATCTCCATTCTAACAGAAAAGTTTAAAAGTAATATGAGAACAAACCACGGCAGTGCAGGCACATACACATCTCTTCTTGGACTGGAGGAGAAAGAGAATAGGAAAACTAACTCCACAGAAGACATATTAGTAACGGTAACATATAATGGCATCCAACTCCTCAACTGCCTTAAAAGTAAGGTACAAAAAATTTAGGACACGTTAAACCTTTAAAGTCCAGAATGTTGAATTCTTAAGACTCTCTTAGGAATGCATTAGTACCTTAGATGTTTTCATTCAACTCTCTAGTTAATAATTATGTAATTATTTTTAGTTCTTCTGACTTTATTTAGGAGGAGGAGGACTGTACTTGCAGCAGCAATTAAAGGATTCAATTGATTCGGCCAGCTTTCAGTAACAGAGCAGAGCACGCAAACTTGACTGTTCCTCCTTCCCTGCTATGGTGCCTGCACTCCTAAATGGCTCTAGCACAAATGCAACAGCTTTTCTTTGTCCAGGCTGCCTTGAAGTCAGATGCGTTGCTCTTTGCTTACACTCAGAGCTGAGTCATTGTAAAAGAGGTCAGAAGCGTGCATATGTCTAGTAAGGTCATTCAACAGATGAGAACACTCAAATCTATTCAATCTACGCAGCGTTAGCAAGATTTTCTTTGAATGAGATAGTGTCGTCTAGCAGGAAGTCATCAAATCAAAAAGCTTCCGGAGAGTCACGTACACCTGAGGGAATCACGTAGCGAGTGGGTCAAATGTAAAGCTTTGCGTCCTTCCCCAAAAGAGCAGCTCTAAAAGCCCTGCAATAAGAGCCCATTGAATATAAGTTACGTTACCACATTGATTTGTAAAGTTTGTGCTTGCTGCCCCCACAACAGTCCAGTTTTTAATTTTTTTTATATTCTGAAAAATAACAGCCCAGTTTTCCACAAGGGCTCAATTATCCTGAAAGGCTGTTTGCTAACTAAACAAATACCTCATAGATATTTGGGTAGCTGTAAGGAAGGCTGCTCTTAACAGCTTATATACCTGGTGGGGATGAGGAAAGGGTGGCTGACAGGACACAAGTACCACCTCACATATATACCGCTATAAAGTTCAGTACTGGCATTCCAGTACGGGAGAGCTCTTTTCCAGTTTAATTTGTGCCATTTTGCAAATGGTCACTCTGAACTAGTATGCAAGAGCAGAAGCAGAGCAACACCCCAGAAGTCCTATATTTGTTATGGAAAGCATACATATGTATTAGAAAGCACATATATATATTTGACCAAGTCACGCATTTTAAAAAAATAAATAAATAAAAGAAGCAGTGTCACTCCTATGCTCTACAAGAGCATTTGTACAGGGGATGACAACCAGAAGGTGTTCCAGTACAGACAGCTCTTAGACTAGATGCTGTTAACCATTTCCTATGCTTTCATTTGTTTTTAGAAGAGTGGACTCCTAGAATTCATTAGGAAAAAAATCCTGCTTTATCACATTACTCATTCATTGTATCTGCACCTTTTCTGAGGTGCTTTCCAACACGGCTCACTTCCAAATTCAGATACTGCTAGTTACTTCTTAGCTTCAGATGCTACCTGTTAGAAAGCAGCTTTTGCTACTCCGTTGCCTGCCTGATGCAAGTCTCTTTCTGCAGTTAATGTTTTGCATTACTTGAAGTATAAAATATGATGAAGCTTTAAAAGCAGGGTATGCCGCAGCTGAGGGCAAGGGGAGGTCCTCCTATTCATTGGCCGGGCACTGAAGCTACCAGAGGTCACAAAAGCTGAACTTCTTTATTCAAGCAAAAATTCCCATTAAAGCCAAATGAGGTTTTGTTGAATAAGGACCACAGGAATGAGCCCATAGTACACTCTCTACTGGGAGCAAGTCAAAGTAAATTACGCAATGGCTGTCAGGAATCTGTATACAGCTCTTCAGAGCTGCAGTGTAGGAGGAGCCCTGAAGCATCCTTAACCTTTGTCTATTTATGTCCTAGCACTGAGACTCCTTCCAACAAAACAAACCATGCCTTTACATATTTTTATTAGTTCAATATATAGCAAACAGCTCTCTCCCTCTTTCCCCTCCCCTCCTTCCCACCCTTCCCTCTCCTTTCCCCTTGCCATGTTGTGCTGTTTGCGTGGAAAAAAACAAGCTCCCGCTCTTGCCAAGTGTGACATCAACTCATTCTTATTCAATGATGTCCAGCAGAATCTTACTCTGATAAACATTTGCTCAGTTTCAGAGCCCCAAGGTTACTGGCTGTATTTTGTTTTCATTGTCGCTTGTTTTCTGACACTTCACTGCTCCTTATACGTTAAAATCCCCACATGTCTTAGACCTGGAGCCAGAGAGAGACAGTAAAAAGGACATTCCACTGCGCTTACACGTTTCTTCCCTCCTCCCCCCTACTCTGGAACAAGAGTCTGTTTGTCTCTCTACGAACAATAAAAAGCTGATACTGTGGAGAAGAAAAAAGAAAAAATGTACAAAATAGGAACAAAGTACAAGCAAAAAGCAATTCAGAAGTTCAGACTTATGGATTTTTGACATTTATCTTCTCCTTTGTGAACAGGTTAATCTTCCTTAGCACACTCAGAATTTCGTGAACAGGCACAGTTGTTAACGAGCAAATGTATCTTCTTTCCTTGCAGCAACAGCATCCATGAAGACTCAGCAATATTTGCTCAAATTTGGCATCTATGCTGTCTTAAGCTTCTGGTGCTCACCCTCGCCTGATAAAGCACCTTGGATTTTTTCCTCTTTTCTCCTCCCTCCATTTTCTGTCCTCTCCTCAAAAGCAGCCAGCTTTTTGGAGCAAAGGAAAGCAGACCATCTTCTTTGTCTCCCACTCCCCTGCCATTTTGCCCAAGCTGACATTTACCAGAAGTACATCAACCTGTGTCTTTAGGCAGAGTGCTGAACAAAATTCATTATTGTTTGCTCCACTAATGTGGAAGCCATGGACAAAGTATTAAAGCAAGGAGAGAAGATTTTGACAAAAGCAGAAGGGCTGAGTAAGAGTCAATAAAGGATCAGCTAATAGCCCTGAAACGTCTAGTACTGAACAAAGAGAGAAAAGTAGTAGTGAATGAAGAAAGAAAAGAGCCATCTTTTGGCCTGTGATGGCTCTGTCTACAACTCCACTGACGAGGAAGAGATCTACAGAAACTTCAACTTACAGGAGGACGGATATACTGCATCCACAACTATGTTCTTCCTCAGGTCAAGAGGGAGAAAGAAAAATCAATTTACAGAGTTTTCCAGATGGAAAAGTGTGTTGTAATTGGAAAGAGATGTTCTGGTAGCATCAACCTACAGGCTCCTGCTTTTCTAGGAAACTAGCCCTAAAACCTCCTCTGGTGTTCATGAAAAGGTTGCAGCTGTTCAGAGCAGCTTGTAAAAATAACATTCTTCTAGCTTATATGTGACAGAATGTAGGTCAACTACCTTCAGAAAGCAAGTGAAGAAAAGATTACTTTTAAATGTCATCATTAACACATACCAACTGTGCTAGAGCTTTAGAAGTACTGAGAAAAATCTCAACAGAAAATTACTCTCTGCCACCATCACTTAGAGAAATCCACCAGAAGATAGAAAGATCATGACTTGTTTTAAAACAAAGCATAGGAATCCAGTGTTCAGACAGGTGGGACAACCTGTCCTTTAATTTTTCAACTTCTCCGCTTCTCAGTGGGTGCAGGCAATATCACTTGGATACAGCTGCTCCTGCAAACTCACAAATATTAGTGATACCTGCTGCCACAGGGCTATCTGCAACATTCTCTTACAACATGGCAAACTCATTCCGTCTGTGAATTCTGTTTTTTATGTTTTCTTACTACTGTTTTCTATTTCAGATAGAAAATGCTGACAAACAAGACATTTCCTCAACTCATAGCCCCATATTCTAAAAGCCTGGACTGCCCCCATTGAAGTTCATCACTATTTCAGCATAGTGAACAAGTAGGCACAGAGTACAGGTAACAACTGCAATCGAGGTCAGACAAGAAACATGTTCTTCAAGAAACCACAAAGGCGGCCCATGCAGGCTCTCAAATACACTTCTAACAGCAAATAACATATTTTAAATCATAGTTTCCAACTGAAGGATGCTTATCGTTTAAAAAGATGTTTGGGAAGATCAAGGTCATGCTTGCTCTTTACATAATGATTCTTCTGAAACTGTAAAATAGTAATTTAAAACAAAGTCATTAGCTCAGCTGACAAATATATATTTTGCAAAGAAGGGTCTAGTAGATGAATCCATGTGCTACTTACTGAAAAGAGAGAAAGGGTGCCAATAAGAGAGCTATCTAAACAAATGTAAATTCCCCTCTTGCCTTGAATGACTAATAACATACTACATCACTACTGCAATAGATTGCCCTCAAGGTTGTCCTATCAATTTTCATGACTGAACAGACAACAAGATGCACCGAGGCTTTACATAGAAACAACTCTGCCAATCTGTAACAGAACATGTAATATCATTCCAGGGAAGCATGCATAAAAAAACCTACACAGGCACAACACATGCCAGCCTTATATAGCAATCAGAAAGCAGAGTGATTTTCCAGAGTACGCAAAGTAAACTTTTAGCACCAAATTCATTACAAGCATTTGCACTGAAACACATCTTAATTCAGTGGTCATAGTTTGGGTGGAAAGGAGAGAATTTTTTGAAGTTATACAAACACATCCATTTGATGCTACTGCTTTGGTGATCGTTCTACTGTACCAAAGGTTGAACAATTGTTGGCTGATACGTAAGGTCGTATCTCCATAGGAAGCCCAGGTGATATTCACAGCTGTGCTCATTTTAGGGTTGAATTATTTCCTGGGGTACTGTAATTTATGACATCTGCATGAGTATTTCTAGCACCTGGAAATGGGGTGTTTGGTCACAGAAATATGCAGGGACACAAATACCCAAATGACCTTGACTTACAATTAACCATCTAATTATAGTGGCGTTTGACCTACTAACACCTCTCTGGCAGTCTCTGGCTGTTTTGTCTCAACTGACAGATTGATTGCAGAATTTGCGAGAGTTGCCTTCTCAGCAAGATAAACTCTCTATGCAACTATCACCTCTCTTATTACAGTACAGGAATTCATATGCCTGTGAACAAAATAAACTCTTTCACGACAGGAAGAAAAACACCATATAGCAGTGCTGTCTCAGGGGCTTAATTAGCTTAGCAGGAACACTGATAACAAGACACCTTATCAGAAGCTTTGCTTTCAACAAAACCAATTAATATCATTTTAAACAGAACAAGCTGAGATAAACATGTACATAACATGCATAACCTTGAGGTTTGCAATGCCTAATAATTAAGTACTGGATCATTTCCCATACTCAAGAGAGAAAAAATTATATAAATCAACAGTAACCAAAGGCAAGTTCTTCTCCTGCGGGGACAAGAAGGGCTAGAATTCAGTACATTGATTTCAGCCAGTTGTCCTTGTGAAACTGAGCCACAGGAAGGCTCAGGGTTTTTGAACAGCTTTTTGAGATCTCAAAACCAGATTGTGAACTTTTCCTTCCTATCATTTTGACTTTTTTTCCTTCAAAAATAATGAAAAATAAATAATAAAGTCCAGACTTCCAAAGACTGTAGACAAAGGAAAAGCTAAGCTACAGCCAATTAGCAGAACTCCCCTTCCACCTCAAACTGTACTCATGTACCTCCCTTGCTCTCCCTGTTCTTTTGCAGCTTTCTCTGTTTTTCCATTATTTGCTATTTTTAATCTCTTCTTCCAGCAACATTTATCAGGATTTTTGAACTAGCAGTAGTTCAACGGGTCCTATTTACTGATTCAGATTTTAACCTCATACAACCCCTAAATGGGCTGGACGAGCAGACAGTGATGCACATTGAAAAATGGCTGAAGTGCAGGGCTCACATGGTTGCGATGAGCAGCAAGAAGCCCAGCTGGAGGCCAGTCACCAGTGGCATTACCCCAGAGATCGATATTGGGGCCAACACTGTTTAACATGTTTGTTGATGACCTAGATGATGGGACAGAGTGCACCCACCCCCATCAGCAAATATTCAGATTACACAAGACTAGGAGGAACAGCTGATAACATGAGAGGGTTCAGAGGGACCTTGATAGGCTGAAGAAATGTGCTGATGGGAACCTCACACAGTTCAACACCAGGAAATGCAACACCTGGCACCTAGGGAGGAATCAGCCCATGTACCAGTACAACCGGGGGCTGACTGGAAAGCAGCTCTGCAGAGAAGGACTTGGGGTCCTTGCAGACAACAAGCTGAATATGAGCCAGCAGAGCACCTCTGCTGCAAATAAAGCCAAGGGCATCCCAGGATGCATTAGGAAGAATAGCCAACAGACTGAAGGAGGTGATCCTTTCCTTCTTCACAGCACTGGTGAAGCCACCTCTGGAGTACTGTGTCCAGTGCTGGGCTTCCCAGAATGAGAGAGACTTGGACATACTGGCACAAGTCCAGCATAGAACCACACAGATTGGTCATGCAAGGAAAAGCTAAGAGCTGGGACTGTTCAGCCTCAAGAGAAGGCTGGGGGAGGAATCTGATCTATAAATACCTGAAGATGGAATAGGACTCCTCTCAGGAGTGAAAGGACAAGAGGTAACAGAAAAATTGAAATACAGAAAATTACACACAAAGGTTTTTTTTGTTTTGTGTTTTTATTGTGAAGGTGATCAAACACTGGAACAGGTTACCCAGCAAGACTGGAGTCTTCACCCTTGGAGATGCTTAAAACAACTGGACATGGTACTGGAAAACCTGCTCTGACTGACCCTGCTTTGAGCTGAGAAATTGGATTAGGCTATCTCCAGAGATGCCTTCCAGCCTCAGCAATTCCAATGATTCTGAGCCACAGGCAAAGATAGAAATTAGGCCTCCCAAGGGCACCGATGTCTTGTAAACAATGCTTACGTAATACCTACTACTATCAAAGAATATTATAAAACTACTCCGCACGTTACCCCTTTGAAGTGGGCTCATCCCATGCCTTTTTTACAGAACTACAAAGAATCACAACCAGAAGATAATTTTTACTTACTGCCAGCTCTAACTCAGTGCTTGCACTATGTCTCTTTTAACCCCACTTGCTTCATACAAACAAGTCAAGTCTAGTCTGAATTAGAGAAGAAAGAGTAGCAAGGAATACTGTGTTCATATTCCAGTATATGGCAATCACTGTCTGAACGTAAAATGCACATGTTTCTTATAACATGAAGGAAGGCTTCTGGATCATTCAGTCCAACTGAGAGTGCTTCAAATTCATTCACTGGGCCAAATTCCTTTCTTAGTTACTGAAAAATGGAGCAACATCATTGTGGTTGGGATGTGAATTTTAGGCTATTGTAATTACTGTTGTATGTGTGAATGTACACACGCACCCCACACGCTTAGACTCAGTGCTACTCCCACAATTGCTCTGCAAGTTTCACAACATTTAGATTTTTTTTCCTTACAGTATCAGCAAAAGTTACAGGACTATCCACTGTCCTTCTAGACATCCTGGCTGCAGAGAACTTGAAAACATATGTTCTTCACATTATTTGCCTTTTGATTACTTTTTTTTTTGTATAAAAAGCAAAAATCCTAAGCAGCAATTTTTGTGGTTAGCATGCAACTCTTCATTGCTTGAGGCTGATAAAGACAGCTGTCACTCCTCCAGAATACTTCAACACACAAAGTCTTTCTTTAGAGATAACCAAGGTAAACACAGGTGTTCCAACTTCCAATTCCTATGATGCTCACATAAATTCTTAAAAATCAGGCATGACTACAATCCAGAGTTGGAGCACGCAAAAATGATCCCCGACATCATGCAGGAACTAGCTACTACTGCCCATCTAGCATGGCATCTGTCACCCACACCCACTTTTCTTTAACCATCATGCTGAGCATGAATTTATAACAGTAGTGCCTTCACCCTCCCCTCACCCAAGACAGGGGCCTGAAGTACCCCTCCACCCCTCCCCCAGCTCCTTTTAACAAAAAGATCTCAAGCTCTAGGCCAGAAAGCCACACCTTTTGCCTCATTTATCCCAACCTCCACCCCCCTTGAGCACTCTGAACTTCATAACTATTCATCTCCAACTGCCCCACCTTCAGTCTTTAAGAATAGTCACTCTTCTACAAGGCCAATAAAACAAAACATGTTTTGCAGGATCCACCAGTTTTGAGACCAGAGTACCCTGATGTCTCAGTACAATTTGAAAAGAGAAAAGAAAGCCTTTGTATGTTTTGGTATAGCTACCTCATAATATAAATTTGTTCAATAATAATTTGTTCAATCGCAACTGCATGTTTGAAAACATCCGTCCTGTTTTAACCACACGGAACATGCGCTGATGTATTAGGTTTGCGGCAGGGTGCATCCTTCAGGTTTCACTGCAAGAGTCCCATTAGAGGAAGGGGAGATCTCTGTTATACTCTGCTCACCAGGGAACCTACAAGACAACAAGCAGTTTGAAGGTAGGTCAACATCTGGTTTGCAACCTGACCACCGCCAGATAGGTCCAAAATACAGGAAGCCACAGTGCAGAAAAAACCTCTTGCTAACCACATCTCAGCTATGGCTGAAACACAAAACTTGCCATCTAAACAAACTAAGTTACTTGTCATTAAGCATGCTTTATTGAAGGAAATGCTGTCTTTCACTTGTGTCACCCCCACTGCCCCCCTCAAAATAAATAAATAAAACAGTAGTGACTTTTCCTACAGACAAATGCCAGCTTCTCAACAGTCATTAGACCATACGCTGCAATGTTTCATTCATCCACGGCGCTGTGTGTATACTGCAATCTTGAAAGTTTCTTTCCACCCTATTGTCAGCTCCTAAACATCTGAAAAAAAATGGTAGAGACAGCATAAGATCCTACCATTTAAATATAAAAAAGTTATGCTACAGAAAGAGAACATTAATGAGTGTTACTAGATAATATCACTACCCTTGTTTGCATCAGTTTTTTCCAGCACACACAGGAAGAGGATGAAGATTCTCCCCTTTTCATTTTTATCCAAAAGTACTGGAATTAACCCATAGGATAACTTTAAAGTTCAGGCAGCATTTTTACCAATTTTCTTTTATCTTAAAATAGGCAGCAAAATAAAATTGCTGACAAAGACAGTTCACAGATGCCTAAGCTCAAAGACTGAAAGGTTTTTTTTGTTTTGTTTTGTTGTTTTATTTTTTAGAAAAAGAAAACACCACACTTCTTTCTGTTTTGTGATTGCAGGAAGAAATACAGTATCTTGGCATACAGGTTAAGCCAATATAAGTCATACCTGACCTGCTGTCGTACTTCCCCATAATCAACTGGGCACATTGTATTGACCTCTCCTTTACACTGGCACTCCTACAGCTAGGTGGAAAGCTAGATCAGGAAACTGAGCTTGAGAAAAACTTGTGTTATTTTTAGAGAGGGTAGGGTTAAGTTTTCGGCTGGCTCAGCTCCCTGTCTGGCTGCATGAGAGGCAAGGATAACACAAGGGAGTAGGGAAAACAAGACTGCAGCAATTCTGCCTTCAACCAGCTTTAAGCTCAAACTGAATCTGGCCAGCCAGCTGGAACACTAGGAGATGAAACCTGCTGTGCTCATGCCACTGCTCCCCAAGGATCACTTCACTGCTTGAGGTGTGTACAATGTGAATGTGAAGCAAACATATTTAAGAACAAAAAGCTTTGTGAAGAGGTACTAGTCAGCATGGAATGAGCAGACACAGCCACAAAGCCAAACTTAGTCTCATGCAAAAGATACAGACTTAGGTCTGAGAAGCTGTACAGCCCAAGCTCAGGGATGCACTTAGTAACTTTATTAGCCAAGAACGATTCTGCTTCACTGGTTTGGCTTGAGTATCCCTGACATGGCTTTGCACAGTATAAATGTCAAGCCCTAACATACATTACCGCTCACAAAGGCATTTTGGGAGTTCATATAGGAACAGCACCACTGCTGAAGGTACAAACTACAAGGATCTTCCCTCACACAAGGCAGTGTGCCTCCAAAGTGTTCCAAATCGAAAGGACACCACACTGCAAGCCAAACCTACCGATGTGATGCTCCTAGTCCCCAGCAGCCGTGGGGATAGTTCTCTGACTACAGAACTGCCAAAGCGGATCACTGTCTGGAAGTCTGACTAGTCCTGCCTCTCCTCTGTGATATCAAGAGCCCCAGAATCAGCCAAAGCAGTATAACCCAGCCTGATACTTAGAAACTTGCACAGGCTCAAAACCATAAGGTTTGATACTCCCTCCAAAACGTTTGGTAATCATTTATTCTGACAACTCCCTCTATTCCTAATCCCTAAGCAAACATCCAATTCCTTTTTGAACCTTGTTAAATTCCTGGCCCTGTCAGCATCCTGTGGTCGGCTGTTCCAGAACCTAATTGCAATTCCTAACTTCTGGAGCAGCCCGCAGTGGTCTCTCTCACTTGAGCACTGAGCCCACTCCACCCACGTGCAAATGAAGAATGTTCCTGATAATCCTTTTGAACACATCTGCTTCAGAGCAGAGCGCTGCCCTGAACACAGGTCTGCACCAGGCCTCCAAAACCCACATATTAGACCATCAGGAATTGCAGAAAGGTGAGAAGCAGAACGCTTGTGGCAGACTAATCCCTGCAGCAATACTTTCATAAGCAATTAATTCACTTTGCCAACCACAACAAATATGCAGAGGCAGGAATCCGGAAAGCTGTACGAGAACAACAAAATATTCAAACAATTAATAGCAAAAAGATGATCTGTTTTTAATCACAGAACACTTGAATTAAGGACATGCTCTCGTAACACAGTGCTCTCTAGAAAACAGAGTGAATGTGTCAGGCACAAATGCACACTGGTGTTGTATCATCTCCTCCCTTGCATCCTGTACATCAGCGAGCCCAACTGTACTGGCCAGCTCCCAGAATGAAATCATATAGTCTGCTATCAGCACTATGGATTTATATTTCCAGAAAATCCTGATGTCATAGCCTGAGAGCAATTATCAATGAGGAATTATTGATTTTAATGTCAAGTTGTGCAACCACTTGAGAGAAGGAGGAATAGAAGAAAACAGCCAAGAATGATCAGGCTTCCCAATGACTTTAAAAACAAACAAAAAAAGAATAAGAGTTTGATACCCAAAACTATTGCAGTCATTGCCAAAAAAATCCAGTTTTATTCCACTACAGAGTTAATGTTGGATCCAATTTTCTTACTGTAGTTTGCTGTACCAGAAAATCAAACAGTTCAGCTGAAGTGATCAATATATGTCTGATTGACAATATAAATGGCAAAAGTACTACCTAAATATTAGGCCAATTTTGCCTAACAAATGCTGCAATTAGACACAGAAGGCATTATTTCACCTAAAGGGACAGAAGCACCCAGGAGTTCAGAGCAGGATCCAGGGGAGACAAACTGCGATACGCGTATGTCACGATGTCAGTATGTGCCCACTAGGCTAATGCCATCAGGAAGTTAAATCCCTCTGCGAAACCTGAGCTTCACCAGGGATAAAACAGGTAAAGCTCTTTTATCACACATGGAAACAGTAGTTTCATGGCAGCTTAGATGTTGATGTTTTTCAGCACATCATCCAACAAGTCCTGGAGCCAGCCCACAGGGAAGGTGGGAAGGGACAGGGTCAGCTTGTACTGACAGTAGCTTAAGTGTCACAACTTCATGCTAAGGCTTCATTTCTGTATCAGCTCACTCCTAATGGTTCTTCATTACCAGAAAGGGGAAACGCTGCCTCTGCCTCCTTTTTTGTGCCAACCCCGGCACTTCTCTGACAGAACAATAAACCAATCCAGCTTATTAACACTGGAAAATTAACCTGGCACAAAAAAGAGCTTTCTGCCAGGTTAGGAAGACAAATGGGCTTTATGTACAGTCAGATCAGTGTCAGACTATGAGGACGAGCGTAGGGGGAACAACATGCAGAGGAGGAATGTGAGGGAGTGTATTCTCCTTTGCTGGACAGGAGTGAGCTATTACATCAGCTCAAGCTACATTGCATAACCTCACCCTGAGGAGCCAGACTGTCTCACTTTGCCTTGGAGAGGACACCAACCTTTCTCCATTAGCCCCTGTATTCAAACAGTTTTCTAGATGTGTACAGCATCATTTTGATGTTCTCCCACTCATGAGCATAGTCAAACAAGCTACACAAACCCTAGGTACAATCTGCAAATAAGCAAATAATAATCCCTACAGCACTAATCCTACAGGTAGGGCCCAAGCTAAGCACTTTGCTAGCACAGGCCAGAGCTTGCAAGCTTTCAGAGCAAATACTCTTTAAACCTGCAGTTCTTTAGTGACTGCCTCATTTTTAATACAACACGGTTATACAATTTCAAGGCAACAAATGTCATTTTGATAGAAATCAAATGCTCATTTAAGAAGAAAAAGCAGTGTATTTCCTTATTTTACTCTTCCAAATCCTACATGAGGTGCAAGTTTACTAGATGTAGCCAAAAAGCAGAATTAAGGCATCAGTCTGAACCCTCTATTAAGAAATGAATCTAGAACATTTCTGAACTGTATTCCAGGCATCTACCCCCTGCAAGAATTGATGAGCAGTACAGCTGTGCACTGGACTGACGCTCATATAACAGACAGATTGTACCCCCTTTGCAGAAAGAGCTTCCTTTCAAAGGCATTAGAAAACAACTATGCAATGACTGTTTATTTGCATTCGAAGCAGGGGACAATGAAAAGTCAACGTTGTGATCACATTTTTAACACTCACCAAAAAGAGTCAGATAGTCACCAAATAAAAGTTTGTAGTGGTTGAAAATGTTCTTCAAGTCACCTTTTTGACTTCACTATTCCCAGAAGCAGAGACAGCAAAGCAACCATAGGAGTCCCATTTATGTGCTTCAGTGTACAGTCACTAAGTTTATCTTTATGTGCCAGTAAAAGCTACTAGCTCAGCAACTCCAACAGTCCACAGCCACCAGAAGTAATTGTCCTCCTTCCCTACACCACCCTCTGTGCTCCTGACTAGGCAGTCCCACCCTCGTTGGTACTCGTGAGATCCCTCCATGAACCAATCCAGCTCCTCAACCCAGGACCGAGTCCATCTACTCTCATGGCTTTAGTTCTCTGCTATGTTAGCAACCTAACCTGCCAATGGAGGTCCACCAGATCAGTAGCGATGGAAAGAAGGAAAGAAAGAAGGATGGAGGGGACAAAGTAGGACCTACTCTAAGAGGAATGCAACGCTAGGTCAGCAAGGCCTACCTTATGCAACAGTCCCCTGTGGCAGAGCTGTCCCATCAGCCATGCTACTGGTGTGATGACCAGCAGTTACCAGCAGCATAAACCCCTTTAAGCTTCACATTTGCTTCTACAGCACAGATGGAACTGCAGCCTGATATGCCAGAGACGCTTTCACTACCAGGACACCACAAAGGGCTGCAGCTTCCAGCAAGGGGCCTTTATTTTAGGAACGTTTAAGACTTTATAAAAACTGAGTATCTAAAAACCAAAGGGTCCCAATATTGTGGATTTCTCTTGAAAATAGCAGAATTTACTTTTAAAGTAACCTCACACAAGGAAGCCTTTTGCTAATCTCCTGCTACAAGGAAGGTACACATCTAGCTAGCAACAAGGTTTACTTCCACCCACATCTAAACAAAGCCAGAATTAGATAAGTTAAGGAGCCTTGTCCCATCTGCTTCAGTGCAGGGAACATTATCTACTTCTCTAGATCAGCATCCTGCAATGTTTTATCTAACCTACTCCAAATATTAAAAGTGTGTGTATACATATATATCTCACACACTTATATATATACATACACACGGGTTCCTAGGAACCCAAAATATCCAACAAACCCAAATAAAACATTATCCAGAGATCCGTCAAAGGCCTATAAATGACTTCACTTGAGGAACGTTTTTCTCAATACAGATTAAACCATTTTCTATGCTGGTGATTATCTATGGTGATTATCCCAGAGCAGAGGGCAGAAAAGTAGTTGAGTACAAACCCCTCTGTATGAGTTTTAAAAATTCATTAGTTACAGCATCATTTTTAAATTACATGATTAACTACATAACAAGAACATGCTTGAGGGCAAGTATATTTAATATCATGCCAAATCCCTCCATGACACCTCAGAACAGCAGAGCTCTCTGGGGCTAGAGCAACTAACTGCTTTCTACAAAGGAAGAGCAATGAATTAATCTAAGCTTTTTCCCTCCCTTTTTAGTTTTGGACAGTGTACCTTTCTGAGAAGAGATCACCTCAATATCTTTACCGTGCCACTTCACATGAGAAAGTGAACATAAGCACCCCCTTGAACTAGACTGTTAATTTTACAATTCATTAACTTGTATCTACATTCAGGCAATAAACATTTGATGCCTTGCAGTCTGTGATTGACTCACCCTACTGTGAGGTTCTTCCAGTGAAGACACTCACAACAGTATTTGCACAAGTCCACGTTTGGAAGGACAAGATTACTAGTGATATTTTCCTATCTCAACTCTGAATCAAGAGCTACCATGGTGTGTCTTCAGGTAATTTTGAACATTAGTGCCCATTGGTTTTTTTTTTTTGGTTTGTTTGGTTTTTTTTGCTTCATAGGCATCATGGGGACATATAGTTAAAGAATAATGCAGGAAAAGAAAACATGTTGGAACTGTCACTTGTCATACTGCTTTCTAACATACTAAGGTATTGATGAACCACTACTAATTAATGATGAACAAAAACAGCTATTTACCTTCTTTGTATTTTATTAAGATAACATTTTCAGAAACCCCAAGTTTTGTTTCAAAGGTTCACTGCTGAAACAAAAGCAAAAAAAAAAAGACCAACAAACACTGAATCTGACCTCATATGAAACTATCTGCTTTGAGCCACGGTATAAGCAAAACCACAGCCTTTAATCCAGTGTAAACTAGCACTTTTAAAATAGCACATATCCATTCCTTGGTCTGTTTTTACAATAGCGATACCTGTGCCAGCACCAATGAGGGAGCAGCCCAGGAGACCAGGACCTGGCTCCTCCAGCAGCAGCCCTTGTTTTAAGTGTCTGTGGAACTGCAGGAAAGCTTCACAGGTGGAACAGCTTCTCTTCAGCCATTAGTAACTTAGTGAAAAGTATTTTTCTAAGGATAAGGCTCTTCAGGTAGGCAAGATCTAAAATGTCACTGTAAAGAAAAAGTGGAACAGAAAAAGAAAACGCATGAACACAGGGGTCTTCCAGCTCTCTGATCCTTGCAGGTTCAGAGAATATTTATTCCTTTCATAAGAAAAGATAAGAATTGAAGTTTAGTATAAACATGAGATAAGGCACTATTTTAAGGTCATTTATTATATTTCCTGTTAAAGAAAGTTTTCTTATCCCTGTTTCATGACTGACATTTGCTTGAACCAGTCTAGTCTGTTAAATGAAAAAAAAATCAGATATAAATTAGGCACAGTGGATTCCAAACTTTGATAACTGAGACTCAAGGGAGGAAAAGGCATTTGCACACAGCTCTGTGCAAATGAGCACATTCTGGCTTCGTTTCAGGAGAAAATGTCCTACAGATGAGAATGTAAAGCGGGATAGCAATAGCTCTGAGCGAAACACCAACATCTAATGAAATACCACTTAAGCTCTCACCAGCAGAACTCCTGCCCCTCCCTTAAGTTACACTCACACTGTTTTGAACAGACAATAGAGTAAATAGATGGTGTGGTAAGTTTGCAACTGGAGACATTACCTTATTTTACTGTTACACACAGGTAGTGGAAATATACTTACAGAACAGTTGACACCACTATGTTAAGACATTACAGCTAGGACTTCTGCACAGATCCTTTCCCTTACACTCAGAGGGAGAGGATGCAAACCCCTTTTTGACTGCATCCCACTCCAAACTACTTTTTTCTTATACTTGCTCTAACACAGCATGGCACAACGCAACCAGCTAACAGTGCCTAGGGAGACTGCAACCTATCTATTCCTCAGTGACTTTATAGTAAACAACACCAGCATGACTGGTAAGCTGCCTGTATCACAGACACTCTCCAGAAACTGTCATATTAATGAGAAGGGGGAAGAAAACTTGGGGGGTGGGGGGAGCACATTAAGTGTAGATATTATTCCTGAATGAAAGTGGTCAAAGCACATGAACAAATACACACACTGAATTTGCTCACAAAAAAATGCTTATTTGACAAATGCTTTAGAGAAACAACTATTTTGGTTAAAAATTTTGAAAACAATTATTTTAACATATGCTGATACATGTGATACTGAACTTTGTGAGCACATGTAATGTTCATCATTACACACAATCAAATTCAGCATAAAGACTATTACACTCATGTCCAAAGAGTTTTTATCATATGAAAAAAGTGAAATCATTCTTATTTTTACTACAATAAGCTATCCACAAGTACCAAGGAAGTACTTGGTTTGTAATCTGCCATATTAAGCTGAATATAGAAACTGAATCCCTTTCGGGCATTGATAACTATTGGGCTAAAACCAATTCCACCCCCATCCTACTGAGACCTTGGCTCCACCAATACCTAACATAAAATGAAAAAAAGATTTAAACAACTTGCCTTTAACTCAAGAAATCACCCACTAACTAATCTCACATGATGAAAATGTTAAGTATATCATGACACTTAATATAACACACTATCTATTACTCTGACCCCCTCAACCATCTCACATTTAAACAACCCTACCACTTCTGAGAATTCATATACCAGATAATTTCCCCCCCCTCAAATCCCAATGCCAGCAACCCAACTCCCTTCTTTTTCATGCAAGGATGCATTTGTGCCTCCATTTTGTGAGGGAAATGTTTCAAAGAGGAAGTAACTGGCATAGTGGGCCAGAAGAGGAAAAAAACACTTCACAAGTCACACTTATATGCACAATGGTTGACATATACTTCAGTCAAAAAGACAGGAACCCACACACAAGACAGTTTCATTTAAGAAAGGGCAGTAGACTAGAAGTTAAGGAAAGGACTGAGAGGACACAGAGATCTCTGTTTTTCCACTGCACAGCAAGATGTCTTATTTTATTTTCTGATATTCAGGGCTTGAACGATATAATAATACACTCTTATCTTCATTTCACTGTACCTTATTTTGATAAGCTAGGAAAATCAGCCTAGCAAGCTGGATAACAAAGAGGCAGTTTAGCATAGTATAATCTGACCTCTGAAAAGCTTCATTATGGTCAAAAAAAGATGATGAAGCTGTAAAGACTGTATTTTCCTGTTAAGCCCCTTAAATTTAGGGGATAAGAGAGGGGGAAAATTAAGAATTTCAAAACAGAATCACAGAATGCCTTGAGTTGGACCTTAAAGATCACCTAGTTCCAATGCCCCTCCCATGGGCACGGACACCTCCCACTAGACCAGGCTGCTCAAAGCCCCATCCAACCTGGCCTTGCACACTGCCAAGGATGGGGCATCCACAACTTCCCTGGGCAACCTGTTCCAGTGCCTCACCACCCTCATAGTAAAGAATTTCTTCCTTATATCCAACCTGAATCTGCTCTCTTTCCGTTTAAAACCATTACCCCTTGTCTTATCACTACATGCCCTTAGAAACCATTTTGATGCTTTTTTACAAGCAAAAGGTTTGTGAACAGAGTCAGCGCTTTGTTTATTTTTTAAACCTCAGTTCCCTCTGATGACTGCTTTCCAGAGAAACGACCAATTCTGCTGCTTTTAGGAATAAAGCCTCAAACCATTAGCTTAGCCTGTTCCGTTCACCCCTGCTTTCGGAAACTAAATAAACCAAATAGTGAATCAGAGCAGAATATCAAATATTTGTACAGAAACCCACTGAGGTGCAAGTTCGCAAGCTGAGACAGCTGAGTCTCCGCTCCTAACACTGCAACATCACCCACAGCTGCTTGGTGGCCTCCCAGCCTCCCACCCTGGCAGCATTTCCGAGGGGCTGCGCCCATCAGCAAAGCGGAGGCGAGTCTAGCAAGGCCCAACACACTTTGAGAAACCCAAGGTACTTAAATTCTTTGCACGCTACCTTCACTCTGAGTCTGGAACCTAATTTGGTAACACGCTTACCTTAAAACCGTCAAGATAAGCGTTTCATTAGCTCTGAAGTACCGTGCCGGGACAGTGAGTTTGAACCAGCACAGTGCCAGATGTTTCAAGATGGAAATCTCTTTGATAGATTTATGGAGAATGACTTAGTAACCGCAGCGGTAAGCCCGTACACTTAAGCATTATTCAGGCGCATGAGGCTGCGGCTGCACCACTGTTAAAGCTGATCCCACTGGGCCCCAATGTGACCTCACTCCACAGCACATGATATTTCTCCCCACATCAGGCCTGCTGCCTGCCTGATGCCACGATAAGCCGGTTCAGGTTCCCAGGCTGCCAGAAGGAAGTCCTCTCTTTTTTTTTATTCGCCACATGAAGTTTTGCTAGTTCAGCAAGCTGGGCTAGGTGAACACCAGGATAAGTGCAAGGAAGGGGTGAGTGTCGGACAGCACAGGACTGCAGCAGCCCCCAGTTACATCACTCTGGAAATCACACAACGGGGTAGAAGAGAATGGGGGGGAAAAAAAGTGCTCAGAAGTCAGAAGTGACCTAATAGCTCATCTCAAGCTCTACAGGAAACGCAGGACAGTTCCATCTGAAGTAATTATGGCATTCCTTGTTTATGTCAATCACCCAGCTCTTCTTTCATCTTAAAACTGCATTTGCAAGGAACAGATAGAGATGAGTTGCCCGTGACCACTGGTTAAATATTAATTGATTACAGGTTGGAAAACAAACAGCTTCATTTCCCACCCCACCCCCCCATTTCCAAAAGTATATCTGATCTGTCAATATTTAACAATTTTTCCCTTTTCTTTTGTCCTGTGTGCACTAACCTTATCTTTTCCTGTTGCACATTGACCACGATGGCACACATGAGCACAACCCACTTTTAGCTAACTCACTTAACCAGTTCTGTTTCTTTATTTACAGACCAACCTGATCACATCAGTTCTAGTGCTGATGTACAGTGCCTCTGCATCTAATTCACACTTGTTGATTTTAGTTTGTATTTTAAGAGGTTGCTGCAACCAAAAGTAACGTGCAACTTCATAGATTCTTCTCTCTGCATGCAGAGGTGGCACTAAGGTAGACACAACACCACAGTTTTCTCTGCACAGGCAAGGGCTATGACAGGAAAAAAAATTCTCTTCCCACAGTTGTCCCATTGCCTTGCATTAATGGCTAGGTTGATTCCTCACATTCTTCATCTAAATAAAGATGTAAACACCGACAACAAAAGTAACTGGATTCAGATACTAACAAAGGTATTTGGCATTTAAAATGAAGAATGGAAAAAATCTGAAATATCTCTATAGCTCAATCAGCAGTTGATGAACTAGAGAAGAAACGCGTACACAAGTGATTAGTCTCCAAAACCATGCAATGCTTGTGTGGTACCCAACTTATGAACTCTTTGAATCCATCTCTTTTCTAACCTGCCAGATGTTTTCAGTCACACATTTAAGGCCTTTTGGAGAAACGTACTTGAAGCAAACAGCTTTAACTGGCTGGGGGAAGGGAGAAAACGTGGGGAGGGCTATGTTTTTGTTTTGTTTGTTAAATGGTTTTTACACTTTTTGGTCAAAATTTCTTAAGATGAGAAAACCTGTGTCTTTCAAAAACAAAAATATTGGGGGCAATATAACTAAAAACTGATTTGGAGAAACTCATGACCAAGATCACAGAACACCTCTGCCTTCCAGGTTGACTAAACATTATGTCCTTCCTCTGCCGCTGCAAGTCAGGCATATTGGTATATTTAAAACAGAAGAATCATGTAAAACATACTTTTCCAATTTTTTTTAAAAACAAGTCAAAATTCATTCTTGACAACTAACAGCTCTTGCCAACCTCTGCATTTTAAGTCCAAAGAATCTGCCTATTTTCATCATACTTTTTTTTTTTTTGCTACAGTGACTTTGACATCTGATATGTTAGTTTATTAACATGCTAGTCTTCATTAAACATTAAGCATTATGACGTCCATTTCAGTACTGATCAAATTCCATGTTTACTACAGTTGTAAGAATTATAACCTGGAGAATACAAGACTTGGATTTGTATCAAGTTCCTCACCAACCTCTATAAGTTTGAAGTTTTAACGAAGTCTCTGAAATACTTACATGCCCATTTCAACATTCAGTGATAGCTGATTCCTCCCCATTGCTGTCAACCATTCACCTCTACACAACTATAAAGTTGTTACACGAGCAGGTCTGCATAAGCCTTATTATTTCTTCCTAACATAAAAAAGATACCAGCAGATACTTCAATATCCAGGCATTAAAGACATAACACTTGACAACGAAGCAAGAACAGACGGCTCATTCATCTCCTAACACAGGACAGCAGGCGTGTGTGTACATACGCATATATACATACACATAATATACACACACGCACATATATACACACACTGTACTGACTCACTGGCAGCTAGTTATTATGAAAGATTTAAATTTATATGATATTTTATTCTTCTCTTTTATTGGTCATCCAATAAGAAGCTACAAGTATTTCACATCTGCACACAATTTGTCCAAGCCAAGATCACAGTTTAATTAGACCCTCACTGTGAAAAAAAAAATCCATCTATCAAAACAGCCATCTGGACCCTTGAAATGATTATAACTGGTTCACGTATTAAATTGGTCTCAAAAGTCTGATTTTTAATCTTCTATTGTCTTTGTTAGGAAATTAAGAAAGTAACACTGCGTTTGTTACTGTGCTTTGATGCCTTATCAGTAAAATGAAGACGACACAGAAAAAAAATAGCGGTCTGTGGGTTTGCACTTTCTGTAACTTCTGTGTAGCCAGGTTCAGGCAATATGCCAAACTGTCGACAGAACTCCAAGATGTAGTCAAATTTCCTTCATCTTTGAAGCAGGGTCCCACAGCATCTCATGTGCTAGGCTGACTAGAGCAAATCCACAGCGGCCCCTTCAGTCTCTCAACCACCTCGTTTTAGGAAGAAGTGGAGGTGCAGTCAATTCCGTTCTAAACCCAGCTAGGCTCTTACTTCCAAAGACAACGCTGTGCAAAGTTTACATTCATCCCTGATACAACAGTAATTTTCTTTCTGTCACCACTCACCCATATATCCAAGTATACTTCAGAGCTTGGGGAATGATTTCAGCTAACAACAAAAAAAAAATCTATGCCAACATTTACATAAAGAAAAGCCTCCCATCTCAACAAGCAATGTAAGCTTCCTCACAGCCTTCTCTACCACAGAATATAAGATGACAGATGGGTAACTAAGAAATGTATAACAGCGGAAAATTTCAAACTACTGCAATGAAAGCAACTCAGCCACAACCCAAACTGACTCCAAATTTCAATTAATTCTAAAGCTGGTGACAAGATCCCTAAATGATAGGCAGTAAAAAGCAATAGGGTAGATATTCTACTCTAAGTCATCCAGTTTGGGCAAATGTATAAACGCAAACACCTGCTTCCATTCCAATCACCTGCTTTTTGCTATTTTTGTATTACAGAAAAACAAGATTTAATCTCACAAGGGGTAAAGCAATACACATTACTTAAAAACAGGTTCCATCTCCAGTATCTCTTCCACTTCCTGTTAAAGATGAACTTCTGTTTACTCGGACAAAATCAAGAAGTCTAATGAGTAAAAGGAAAATCAAAGCCTCCTCTTCTGCCATCCAGCTTTCCCTTAAGTTCAAGCTCTCTTTAACTGACAGAAGTCCATTGAGACTGCTATTAAAAAGGATAAGAATTGACAAAACCCTGACCAACCTTTTGTCCATCATCCTCCTCAGCCAACTGAACATCCCAACCCATTCCTTGCAACGAGATCAGTCAGCACCAAAAGTGTCACCAATTCCTTTCCGGCAGTTTCATTTGTGACTGGTATCATATTGAAAGAAATTTTTTACTAGCAATTGAAATAAGTGTTTCAATTAAGCAATTTTAAATGAAACTTCTGAAACATCACCAGGCTAACAAGTAGTACAGCACCCACCTCCTGCTTCTTGGCGCTCATCACATCATCTTTTTGCACTCACAGAGAAGAACTAGAAGCAAAAGGTTACACAATGACACAGAGCCAAATGAAAGTTCTTAGTTTTTCTGAAATCTCTTGATCACTATCACTTACACTGTCCTGATCTATACAAAGACCACGCTTTCCAGGGAGCTCTCTGGAAACACCCCATTTACACTGCCTCAACTGCAAGTGGTATCTGCAATGCAGGAGACTCCAGATCAGGTTCCAATTACAGGCACTGGACACTGAGCAGGTGTAATGTGCCAAGGTACAGCCGCACTGGCCAGGGTCAGTCACAGAAGTGTCCTGTCCTTGAAGGATTGCTCAGACACACATGGAAAAAATCCACCGCAATAGGTAGATAACAATAAAAGCACTGCAAGAAGAGATGATCACTTGTATGGGCCAGATAACATCTGGAAAAGAACAACTCTCCTGGAGAAAGGTCTTCCTCTGCATTGTGCTTCTGTTTTAACCTGAAATACTACTTCCCATCCCTCTTAGCTGGCATGTAAGTTTAGAAAGAGTTTGCAGAAGCAATGAATTTTAAGTGAGGAAGCTCAGACTCCAGTAATACTATACTAAAGTCCGAGTGCTGAAGAGGCATGTCTTGCCAGCAATCTCACATTGAACAGTGACATCAGGGGGAGGGGCACACACACAAGCAATTTTGCATGATGTCTCACTGAAAACAAGTTTAGGCAAGTACTTAAGGTTGCCTATAGGAGCATTTTAATTTTTAAAAACTGGTCACATGCAAATAGGTTATAGGCTTAAGTTCTTGGTAAGCTGCCAACACCTCTCTGAGCACCAAAAGTCTTGGACAGCAAATAATGTAGGACATTATTCTCCAGCTGATGTCCAGATGTTTTGGTACCATCTCCTATTAACACATTGATGAAAAGAGAATCCAGTATATCCCTTGCAAAGTCAAAGGACTTTTACTGGCATTATAGACTTGAGACAAGATACCTTAATGATACTTCCAAGGCAACAGAGATGAAGGTTCAAGACATTCCCCTTTCACCCACACTCCCCATAGAAGTTACTTGGAAATTAGCAAAGCATTGGATTTTAAGCTCAGCAGACAGGCCTGATCAATACAAACATTCACTCCAAACACACATGTTCATTTAAGCGAGACTAGCTCAAGAAAGGTGGGGTAAAAGCCTGGAATGTAGACCATCACTTAATAGTCATAATTTCACCCCTTCCCCCCCCCCCCTTCTCATTTCTCCTGTCTTTCCTCACCCACTCACTAGAAGGTCTCAATTTATACTGTGTTGTGTACTGTGACAGCAACAATGGTTTGTAGGGCCAGTGATGAACTGGAGAGATCTGATTGAGCTGAACATTTTGGGGCTGGGGTTGAGGAGGAAGGAGAGTTACAATCATTTTCTAGACACAAATTCCCCAGTTCCATTCCCTATGCTGGAAAAACATCTTTCCCAGCACAACGGGCCTCTATGGAAAGACTTACTATGCACCAATTTCAAACTTCAACACACCTATGGTCAGAACAGTCTTGCCAAGAAAATACTATTAAACTCCACGTTACAGATGGTGTACTGAGGCAAGGATCAACAGCCATGAACAGGAGCTGAACCTGAAGTGCTTCCATCTGAATTACTATTGATTTCTACTTTTTCTTACCATACACACTTTGAAAACAGCTAGTACCATCAACTGAAAACAGGTGTCACACAAGATTTTTACTTCTGAAGATCATAAAGATTTCTGAAAGGCTTTCAGCTGAAGAACTAGACCTCTGTAGGATTTCTCTTTACAGGCCCAGTGTTGTTTCAGTCTGTAGTCACCTCTCAGTTACGTGTGGTTCAGCTCACGGTTCCAGTTGGTACCAAATCCAGTTTGCCAGCACAACTACCAAGACCTAAGTCACTTGCCACATTGAAGTGGCACTAGAACACAGATGTTAATGAAGGGCTTAAAGAGAAAGCAGTTTTCAAGGCACTGTTTCAACATTTCCAGACATTTTGCAAGACATCTACCAACACTTCTGTGTTATAGTGGCACCTGGTGGCAGTTGCCCAGACTGCAGTCTTTTCAAATCAAAGACATTTACACTAACAAAGAATACAGGGATAAAGAGCAGCAAGTCAGAAAATGGAGAAATAAGAGTGCAGCATCGAGTTTAAGGATTGCTGTTGAGCCTCATTACTCCTGAGACATGAAAAATGTACAGTTTTTTCTCTTACACAGCACTAGCAGAGATACTAGCAGCCTGTGACACTGTCCCCTTGACTCACCAGCAATAGCCCAGCAGACCGACTCAAAAGCAGCTCTGCACCCACTGTTACACCACCATTTGACTTCATCTTTCAATTAGGTGCAGTCCCTCATTGTCAGACTGATGTAACATGGTGAAAAATATCCAGTTTTATTGACAAGGTCCTCAAGTCTTTTGCTGTAACACTGATCTGCACTCCGCCCTCTGGAGCCCATGCAAGTTACACAAGTGACTTCTAAATGATATTCCCACTATATCAGTTAGAGAACTGCAGCCTGCAATCGGAAAGTCCTGATTTTCCGATTGCAGAAATGGAACTGCATTACAACGTACTTTTGAAGTGTTAGATAAGTCTAATTTCCATATGAACCAACTACATGGAAAAAACAAACCACAAGTGCATTCTAATAGCAGCCTAGTGTTTTCACTGTTTGCTCTTAACCTCACAAGAAGCATTCAACAGCATACACACTTAACTCTGCCCTTCAGCTTTTCACCAAGTGAAAAATCATACTGATATAGGGCCACAAACCAGCTTAAAGTGGATGTCTAATACAACAGTCAATCAGGCAGGCAATACTGCACTGCATGACATTTTACACTTAGTATGCACATCAAAGCCAACCAGGGCATACTGAATGTCTCCGCTGAAACTATGTGCTAGAATTACAGTTAGTAAACATTCTGATACATGAGAGAAGTAGACTTGTGTAAAGGTAAAAGTATCCAGGGAGCTCAACTACCTGCACACAGAAAAATAAAAGCTCAAACAGAAAAAAATCCACAAGCATCCAAGACATCAGTACTGAAAAGGTGCTTATATAACCCCAGTGCAATCTTCAAAAGACTGCAGGAAGATAGAGTTTCTACCATAACAGCCTCCCGAGGCATTAAAACCCTGCTATAGAGTATTCCAAGGATGAGCAGTTTTACCAAAGCTGAGTAGCTTCTCAGCAGCACCTCTCATGCCAAAGACTGTTTGGAAGCCCTTAGCTCCATACACAGGGCCAAGGAAGTGGCCAAGAGAGGGAGGTGGGTGGGTGGGTAAATACAAGGGGGAGCGAGAGTGAACAAGGCAGTGGCAATCCTGGTCTCCAATCCCTTCTCCTGAGCTACAAATGCTTTCTAGCTTATGGTTATAGAGTGCATAAAACACCAGGTGAGCACAAAACCCCTAAGGATGTCCCCATCTTCTGAATAACTAAGTGCCCTGTGGATCTAGCTTAAGGGTCAGGGCGGAAGGGTGGGAAGAGGTTCAGAAGGTGTTAAATCTAACAAACTTACTGTGCAACTTCCCTCACTGTCTCCAAAACATGCTTATTACTGTTAAACTTCAAACATCAACCTTAGCACTCTACTATATGAACTTAAACTACAGAAACATACAGAAACACACACACTGTTTTGGGACAAAAATCTTTGCTCTCCTGAAACCCACAGGAGCTTTGCCATTGAGTTCAGCAAAGTTACAGATTCACCCTGAACATACATTACTGAATCAAGTTATTGCTTTACAGTGTGTACTGCCCCTATCCATGACTAATGTAGTCCCTTCTCTGACAACCACCTCATGATGACATAGGCTTCCAACTACAACATGCAATAATTCCACTTTTTACTCACATTACCACTTATAATTTTTTTATTATTGCAAGTTAAAAAGCAGCATCTCCAGCAGATTATCTGCATTTCAGAATTTTACCTGGATCTCAGAATTCAATACGTAATCTGCAGTTGTGCATCTGCTGGTTTATGTGTGCAAGAGCGCTGACAACTTAGCCAAGTATACCATGACAAGGCCTGCACAGAAAATAGAGAGAATATTACAAAATTCAGTATGTCAGACCTCATTGTTCAAGCCAAATGAACCATGAAACTCCTCCTATTTTGCTTTCCGTTAAGCTTCCCTAAGAAGGGAATAGAGGCAGATCAAATTTGATTCTAAACTTCAAGGTTTTACAACAATGAGCTTGCTGAACTGTACTTTATTACTTGCTGATCTCATCTTACATAATTACACACAGAGAACATGGTTATGCTAAGCTCCCTCCATAGTGCTTTCATAACAAGATTTAGGACTTCAGCAGACTTCTTCCCTCCCCATCCCACCCCCCTTCTACCTTAATGACCTTTTTATCTTTGCACAATTTTAATAAGCCAAGCCGTTATTGGAAGGGGGGTTATTACCTGCATATGACTTTTTGGAATCTGCTTTTTATTCTGCTAACAGTGACTGCACAGTGAAATGAACGCAAGAGTAGAGGTTTTGAACTATGTGATGTTATAGAAAATGTAGTTAACTACAGACAGGCAGCGGATACACTCATCCTTTACCTTGATCATGTTTACTTACCTGAATTAGCATCTATAACAAAAAAATAAGTAATAATATCAAGAACTAGTGACTTAGGGTGTAACAGTTTACATTGTGCCTGTTGGTTAATCATAACCTTTCTTAATAAACTGATTGGCCTAAAAATCAAATAATCTTCCGGACTTGGACAAACTGATAAACTCCTATGAGACAGAAAGTGTTTACAAACACTAGGAACAAACAAAAATTTGTTTTTCAAAAGCAATCCGTTGCAACACTGTTCCTGGTCTAGCAACAAAACAAAGAATTCCAAAAATGGCCATCGATCAGGCAGTGGAACATTAGAAGGGTGCAAAGCACAAGTTAAAAGCAAACTGCACATATACAATCTGTATGTATAGTATGTACATATTATATATAGCTTATAGTATGTGCACACAGCTACAGGCCAGTACTGTGAGTGAACGAGGACTAAACAGTGTCATGTGCTTGGCAGATGTTTTCTATCTGTCAGCCACACAGTCACCAGGAAGCACATAGCTTGCTGACCTGTGCTGGAAGTGTGTCTAGCTAGCTACACGACTCCACAATAGGTATTTTGGGCCAAAACACTTTGAGGTGGTTTTGTTTGTTTGTTTGAGGGGGGGAGGGGCGAGTTTGTAGGATGCAGGGAACATACAGAAGCATTTCACACTTTTTTACTTCCTGCTTTGTATCAACAGTTTCACTGATTCCTAATGGCAGAACTGTCCTGGACTTAGCAGCAAAGTGATCTTTGTCACAGCTAGTTGATTTTCTTCTTATTTATTTCATATTTTCAACACCAGAAGATGTGTTGTAAAGAAGAGGAAGAAGAGGTCTTACTTACACAGGTAGGTAAGACTTCTCCATAACTGAAGTCACCACTGATGACGGCAACAGTGAAATGTCACCTTTATAAGCAGATTCCTCACTAAAATGCTGTTTCAAATATATAGTTACCATTCGTTCATTTCTCCAACATAGCAGACATTTCTCATCAAGAAAACTCAGCTGTTTTGCTTCAGCATCCATTACCACCTCCTGTGCATCTCTATCTGAACACATCTATATTGCTCATTGCCATAGCAAATGGCAAAGACACAACAATTTTCTACCTGTGTGTCAGAATTCCCCCCAGGAGCTCAGCGACCACGTCAAGATCCCATCAAGTCTCTGATTAACAAGTCTTTTCAATCCCTGTGTGACTGATGCCTCTCAAACACAATCTTTTTGTTTTCTCTACGTCCAAGTGACCAATGTTTAACATAGCTGTTCCTATCTAGTGAACGCAAAGTACTTCATGACACTAACAGCTGGAAGAATAAGAGTGAAAGGAGCAGTAAGCATCACAGTGGCCCGCTAAAGAGAAGAGAAGGAAACTAAAAGCACCAGGAGGAAGCTTTCATTGGGTCCTTCTCTTTCTTTGCATCCAACCATCCAAGAGAGGTGAGATTCACTTTTCAGACTTTGGTCCACTGAATAACAGTTACTGTATCCCTACAGGAACAGACTTGGAGATTAATCAC
>VXAL01009880.1:316233-326273 GCA_013399475.1 Chauna torquata
TGAAGGGGGGGAATTGCAGATTTAGATGCCTGGAGTCCCTTGAGAACTCAAAAATAAAGTGTAATATACATGCTTTCCCAGCATATATTTATCCTTGTCCTAGAAAGAGTGAGGGATTGCCTCTGCATTCTATAAACATTTGTAATTACACTATGTATTTTGGATGTTATAAATAAAGAGTTTCATTTGCATTTCGCCTTAATCACTTAACAGTGATTTCAAGCTATGCTGGCCAACACACAGGTATTCTTCACCAAAGCGTGTGGCATATCTATAAACCAGGACATTGTTAACTCCTTACCACATGGTATTTTTCCTCAGCACATCTTCTAATGTATCCAAAGGGTGGCTGCAACCCAAGAGCCGCACATGCCAGCTGGAGAACTCTGTCACAGAAGCTCTGTGAAAGTAAAGGAAGGAGAACCTGCCTGTGACTTGTGATGACCAACAAAGCTTATTCACATCCAGCAAGATGGTGGGGAGGAACCTTCCACATCTGAGGACCTACAAGGTTCAGACAGGAGCCACAGCTATTGGATTATTCATCTCAGCAGAAACTGGAGCTGAAGGGTACTCACCTAGGAAAAAGGAGGCCAGGCTAACAGTCTAAGCAGACATGCTCACACTCATTCTTTTTTATCTGTCAAAACATAAATTATACTGTGTAAGGTGGAACAGCTTGAGAAGGGAGAGGGTGGGAAAGATGGGGGAAAGGCAGACAACTGAGTATCCACAGTCCCTAACACCCTTCCAACTGGTGTTGAGCATATTGTTTGGACAGTACCTAACCAGACTCAAATACTCGCACAAAAATGAATTAGCCCAGGTCTCCAAATAGTCAAACCACTGAGGAACACATGGAAATAGGACATCACTCTCCTTCCCTATTCCAACTACCTCTTGAAAGGAAAGCTGCTTTCCTCAAAATGGAGGCTTCTCATAGGTTCTGCTTTCAAAAGCTAGTCTCAAGTCATGAAAGCAAAATGGAGACAGCCAGCTCCCTACAGGGAGCTGTACAGGGCACTCACTGGTCCACAAGCCTTAAAAAAAAAAACCACAGGCTGGAGTGCACTCACATATATAATCACTCTTAATATTTCTTTCTGCCCAACATGCTCATTTTCACAGAGCTTGTTATGAGTACTAAGCATAGAGCCATCCAACAAATTGGATGTCGCAAATTCTGTCAGAGCCCTGAACACTCAGCAATACTGAGTGCTGCAACAAGCAGATCCTCCTTGTAAGTCACAGGGGCAGAATTAAAAAGGACTGAAGCATTGCAATGTCTAGATTTATAGGAATAAAATTCCCTATCACACGCTATTAGCTAAATTCCCTAGACAATAAATGGAAGAAGTAACATACAGCATGGTAAGGAAAAAAGAGGATGTAAGTCAGTCAGCAGAAAATACTGAGGAGTGAGATTTGACAAGATCCATTGCTCTAGGTTCTACAAGGCCCAGACTCTAAACATCCATCCTTCTTGTACGTTGTCCTAAGATAAATACATTGATATTTTCATTAGAAAAAAATTATACAGGGATAAACAATCCTTTCAACTGCCTAACATAAGCTTACGCTTCCTGTGATTAGGGTACAATAGAAGATCAACACAGATTTTACCACTTCTCTCTCAAGAGACTTCTCAGCATCTCCCCACACTTTCCTGTTGAAGATGTGCACCAGCTACAATAAACACACTATTGCCCAGCTTTCACTTTAAACCACGTTCAGACAAAAGTACGCTCCTCATGCCAGACCTATCTTGCAAGACTTTCTGCTACATAACTGTGGCCTCCATCTTACACTACTGTCAGGTAAACTATACTCTAGACTCCGAGGAGTAAAGGCCTCAGTTTTTGCTTTATGAAATACCTTTCTTGATAAATGAAGAAGCAACAAATATGGATAGTAGGCAGCATGGCAAGAAAAGATCTCAGTGGGTTAACAATAATCTATTCAATTTAGTTCTAATTCATGTGTGATAGATCTTTACTTGATGTGTCCTTAAAAACATTAAGGACAGAAATACCACAACTCTTTCATATTGGGCTAGGGGATGCTAACGAGCTGCCCATGGCAAATCTTCATATGGCCACAAGGTGTATACCACATACATTTGACAGACAAAGGAATGGAGTACCCCAGAAGTAACTTCCAGCAGGACAGCAGAGAAGCCACCTCTCGCCCATGCAATATGTCTGGGAATGCATGCGAGTCTGAAACAAGACCCTCAGCAACCCTTGCTAATTTTCACTCACTGTTGGTGATCAGGAGCTCCTCGAACAGAAGATATGCTGTATACGATGGCAAATGTATTTAGCAGTCTCAGCACAGGATCCACACCTAAACTGTTCGTAAGTGACAGTCTCCAGTTACATATCAGCACATTGCCTAACACACAGAAGTGATCCCTGTTCTCAGGGGAACTTGCATTCAACAAGCCTAAGACTGCCAGACAAAACAAAAAGAATAGGATCATCACATTCTTGTGTAGCAGGCTAAGCAGGGATCAGCAACAGCTTCAACAATTAAATATCTAGCATAAAAATGATTTTATTTTTTTTTTAAAGTTTGGGTAAGATTTCCACCATAGATAACTCAGAACACAAGACAAGGCTGCTGAACTATCTCTAAATAACCACAGGCCTGTACTCAGTAAACTCATGGTATGTATGGCATCCAGATCCACTCACTACCACTTATGCTTCCAAGTGAAGCTACCAAGACATTGGTAACAGCTTCCTCCAAACGAGGAGTAAAGAGCAAGGAAAATGGCAGCACAAAAGAACTGCCAGTATTTACAGGCAACTGGTTACCAGGAGTTTGTTTTGAATTGCTAAGGGCGTTGTTTTAGTTACAAGTGCATTAACAAAACTATATAAGAACACCCATCTAGATGAACATCCCAGTCCTCCCTGCACTACCACCCAGAGAGCAGCCCTGATGGACCGCAGCACGGGACTTCAAACCCAACACATCGAAAAGGCATTTGCTATCAGGCTATTCAGACAAATGGATCAGCTGAAGAGGAGCCCTGAGGGCATCTGCCAGGCACAGAGAACAGATTCCAGTTCTCATTTTGTAAGTCATCTAAGTTACCCCCGGGCATGAATTTATCTTCCTAAATATTGAGGAGATGTTTTCCCTAATAGGGTACAATCAGCAGCAGCAGAAAATAGTCTGTCACCTTGGAGAAACCCAAAACACTAACAAGAGAAAATGAAGCCCAAGCACACCACACAGTTAAGACAGAAGGCCCCAATACAGAGCTAGTTTCCAGCTAGATCCAAGCTTACAGTAGACAGACATGTTGAGGAATCATTGTTTTGGACAGACAATCCATGCGTGTCCCAGGAGCAGATTAATCGGGTCTTACTAGTATTAGCTGTTTCACAATCTACATCTAGAGGCCTCTGTATGATACCATTACCAGACACAGAGGAAACAAGCAACATTTAAGATAATTTTTTCGATGTCACTGTCAATGCTATCAAGATGTAATGAAGTTAGCAGACTTGGTACAAACAGGTTCCTACTCTATAGGGGACCTAATGCTCTGGGCCCCTCCTTTGTCTCCATTCCTGTCAGTTATCATACATCAACTCCAGCACTCGCTGATACCTCCTGCAAGTCAGCTCCGCTCACCAACCTGCTATGGAACTAACAGAAATGCCAGGTCTTCTGCAGGGCTAGCAAACTGACAAGCAAACCCAACAAGTACCAGAGCCAAAACAATGGAGGGAGGCATGCCCACATTGCCAGAAGCAAAAGCAACAAGGAGTAAATTCCTCTTTCAGCAGAGGCCACCTGTCAGCCCAATGAGCTATTGTGCAGCAAACATCAAATACAAGAAGAAACTGAAAGTCTTTCTTGCAATGTGAAGAACTGGTCTCTAAAACAAGAATAATCTCCCTTCCCGAACCTGCGTGTAATTTGAATTTGTAATTTTGTACTAAACCAAACAGAATGAAACTTTAAAGTTGCCATTTTCTATATAAGCTATTGGTTACTAAAAGACTTTGGTTTTCAGATTTATCAGAAGTGTCTCTCAATAAAGCACAGAGACTGTTATGACATTCCCTTTTCCAAAAAAAAAAAAACAGGCTAGATTGTGCAAATCTCTTAATAGACACCAGGATCCCAGTAACATTAACTGGTTTGATGGCCAAGAGGATTTGGAAGTGACAGGATGACATACATGCTTCGAAATTAACAACTGACAGCTTGGCCAGCAGAAGCAGAAAGTCACTGCCTTTTTGGCAGCCTTTATCAGACAGTCAGCAAGTCTCAAATGCTCACAATACAACCAAGGCGATCAGAGGAACCATTAAATCAGACTGGAGAGCAAACCAGTCACAAAATCCTAGGGGCACAGGGTGGAGACACAGCAACATACGGAAGATTCTGCTGCCCTTCTAGTGTCTTTGCAGAGACCGTAACCTCTTTCATTTGTTTCTTCATGCAGAAGACCTTTTACCAGTACGAAATTCTAGCCATAAGTAGAAACAAATTTATTTCCATTAAAAGCCTCCATGGGACAAATATAGACTTGATTTTTTTCAAGTTTTTATTTTAGATACATACCTGAAAGCAGGACTGCTGCTTGGAAATCTTTTGGTCACTATCATACAGACAAATCCGTTTCTTTAACGCACCATCTTGTAACTCAAGGTTTCCAAAATATGTGACGTGCCTGACATTAAGTATCAGCAGAAACCACTGATGTAGCTTAGAATCTCTTTGTCACACATTTGCTGTTAACTAGCTAAGAAATAACAAGACTTTTCTTTCAATACAACTTTGGTATCCTTTGCTTTTCATTTAGTCCACTAGCAATGAAAGTTAAACTGTTTTTCCTGCAAGAGGACATAGCCACAAATGGATATCAATTTTGTTGACTTTCTTCAAAAAAGACCCATGAGATTTACCTTGTCCTCGGGAAGTCTATAGCATGCCACTTATAGGACAGCTGCACGAAAGAGAGCCCTTAGACACAGACTCCAACCTCATCCACATCCTTCTCTCTTTCTCAGAACTGATCGGTAAAGGAAAGAATGTGTGTGGGTCTCATGCCACTTTAATTAAGCCTAACAGATGCACCAGTTAAAGTTTCTGTTCCTACTATCAAGCTTCCTGCATGTTATGTTTGCATTAGGTCTTGCTGACCTTGACACAAGATAGGAATTACATTTTTGTTTTGATGACTAGCTCTTGAACAGTTTCTCCTATGTTGCTAACATGCATCAATAGGTCCTTTTATATGTCCATCTTTTTTGTTTAACGTAACAGTGCACTGCTACCAGAAGGACAGATCTCAATCTTTCCTGAAGCTTGAGAGAGATGCTGATGCCCTCTGGAAGAATGCAGTAAGTATTTTGTTTCCACAACACAAAATTAAAACCTGAACACCCTTCTGTAAACTTCTTCAAAGCTTTTATAACAATGGTTAACTCTTTACTGCACTAATCTTATTTCACCAAGAAAATCTGCATAATGAAAAAGTTTTCCATGTGTAAGAGACTCGCTTCTCCTTGCAACTCACAGAATGTGACTGATTTTATACACAACTGGTTGTGACTTTAAGCTATAAACAGACTGCAAGAATCACGGACACTGAACAGACAGAAGCTTCATTTTTATGCAACTATCGCCAGGAAGCAGCATAAAGGAAAGCAACAGCGTATCGCATTTTGTTCTGTATCGCTTACGAAGTAGTCACTACAGGGAATGCTTGACACAAGGGAGAATTCTGGTTGGAGACTTCCTCTGTTGCTCTCAGTAGTTTAGACTCTATACTTTCCTCCTCACTTAAAAAAAAACAACAAAAACAACAACAGATAAATAAATCGACTCTCAAACAGTGAAGTTCTCTGATAGTATTTCCACCAGAAGTCCTTTTTTGCATACCCAACCTCTCTGTACCCCAAATATGCAGCAGTTACTGTAGAACAACAATCAGGCACTTAATTCCCAGGTGTACCCTTTACACTTACCTTTTCCTCTCAGTTTGGGTAGGATTAGGATTTGACTTTTGCGAATGGCAATACAACAGGCATCCACTGGAACGCCTTTCTAAACTCACCATGTAGCAGACACTGTCCCCTTTCTCTCCATGTGAATATAGCACTGGAGAAGATATTCCCTTGCATATATAAAAAAAGTCACTTTAGTCCTTGACTTCCCATTCTAAGAGCTACACCACCACCTCAAGACAGTAGTGCCTACCCTGCTGGATGGCTATGTCTGATAGGTTCCAACACTGCAATCAGCAGATGCTTACACTCTGACCTCTCAAACACTGCCTATTATACATGCTCAGAAACTGCCACAGAACTTTGGAGAAGGCGGACATTACTCAGAAGGACCCTGCATTATCACAGGTGTAACTCTGAGGTGCAGACTTTTCCAAAGAAGTCAAGGAAAACCTATTATGAAAGATGTAATGGATGCAACACTGATTTTTTTCTTACAAGTGAGGGTGTACAACTGTAGAGACCTCCAGCTTCACTGGTCACAGCAGGATCAACTCAAAATGGCTAGGAGAGACAAGTATTTTGGCTTTTCAGGGCTTTGCTTCTTGCCAGTATGCAGTCTCTTGATGATCATGTACTTCCCCAGTCCATTAATTTAACTATTAGACTTCTTCTGAGATTTTAAAATAAAGCCCCCTGGCTTTGCTTAGCCAAGAAGAAACTGAAAATAATGAAGCCCACAAGGTCTCCAAGTTCATGTTTTGAGCTCTCCAAGCTGGTAGCTCACGAGGTACAAGTTTTAGGATTAACTCTTAAAAGATCTCTAGCACCCTTCTTTACTCATTCCAGGAATATGACCTTGCATGTGAAGAATAGAGACCAATCCAAAACAGAACAGGTTCTCAAGCAGTCCTGGGGCACACCTGGGGTCTCTCAAGACTCAGCTCAGTCTACTCTGCTTTCTGTTGTGAACACAAGCATCAGTCTTGTTGTTCAAGCAGGAGTGTGCGTGAGGCTGAAAAAGCTGTTCAAGTAAGTCAACACAATTAAGCATGCAATACTCTTCAGCAGTCACCAGATGTCACCACATCTCAAGAGACAGAGGGAAAGACTCAGCAGATCAAGCAACAGAAATAGAAAAGCATTCTATCATACATACACAGCTTCAGGTCCAAAGTAAGATCAGAAAAAGCAACTCAGTGACCAAGACAACTGCCCATCAAATAACACATGCATATTTAGGAGTTAAAGGGTCTGGACTGGTAACCTGAGGTAGTGCCTTCCAATCTTTCACTCAGCCACACGGCTGCTGCTACCTCTTCTTTCTCACTTCCCATCTCAAGTCCTCTGGCTCCTCAGCCACCCACACAGGAACACTGCCCCTATAAGTGATCACAGCCCTGCTTCCCAGGACTTCCACAGCTCTTGCGAAACCCAGGTTTGGCTCACCACTGTTCAAGGCTGGGTGGAACTGAAACTTTGTCATCACATGCTTACAAATACACAATCTCGGTGCTAGATGTTAATACATCTTCTAAGTTTGGTCTCTCAGATTAAAGCTTCCTTATTACCTTTGTGGATCTGGGTTTCAGCATTTGTATTTCAAACTGCCACTGGTGAGATCTCGGTTCTGCCTTTCGTAGAAGGTAGGACACATGCAAAGCTTGTTCTCCCCAAAGGTAATAAAACAGTCTGCTGCTGACACAAACAGTGCAAACTTCAATCTTACAGTCAATTTTAAAGCAGTAGTGAAAGTGTCAGGAATAAATCAAATACAGATTTCTATGACATCACTGTTTGCAGAGTTTAAAGAAAAAAGTATAAGCAATGCATTCTCTCCTTGGTCAAGAGTAACAGCAATACCAGCCCTAAAAATATCCACGGTTGCTTTTTTCCTATTCAGTGGCCTTCCCATCTTTCAAGCCCTTCTGCTGGAAACAGTACTACCAGTGCCACACAGATCTAGATCCCTGTCCAGCAGTACCCAATAAAATGCCAAATATTTCACCCATTAGGCTATCATAGTGCCCTCAAGTCCTAGTCATGTTCCATGTTAATAAAAATAAATAAATAAAAGCAAAGAGTTTGTCTAAAAAGTGATGTTACATCATCTCCAGTGATGCCTGCAGTGCAAAGCAGATGCCACACCTTCCCAGCAGCCATGCTTGAATCAGTGACGCTCAGACTAGCAGTGCCTAAACCCTCAGCTGTACAAGACCACTTCCTTCCTTCCAGTGGCAGGAAGGGCTAAACGTTCCAGCACCTCCCCACTGTAACAGCAGGCCTACAAAGCATGAATGAGCAAGTGATACAGCCAATGTACATACACACAGTAAGACTTGAGTTTAAAAAACATTGGCTCACTGAGTGTCTGCTACACTGTGTATTCACGCAAGTTTGCTCACCCACACTGTTCCAAGAGGAGGAGGAGGCCAGGAACAGGCTGCTGCTAGCAGCTCAATTCACGCAGGCTGCTCCGGACATATTCCTTCCCAAGGGACCTTCAGGTAACAAGGAAGATGCTCTACACAGCCTCCAGGAACAGAGGTTGACAGAGCTAGGCCACAAAGTGCTTGAACACTTTTTGATAAACTGTAGGCTTGACAACTGTGATGTAGGTCTTCACTTCACTTTGAACCAAACAGGAGGAACAAAGAATGGGTGCAGGGGAAGAAAGAATAAAAGCTGGGAGGAAAGGACTGGAGAGAGAGTGCTAATTTACGGGGTCCACTGACAGAAAGGGATGTCCTCAACATAGAGCTTAAGGACACTCCCCCAACCTAAACCTCATTTTTATTCCCCCCTTCCAAAACAAGACCAAAATCTGTTCTAGATTGGAAACCCCAAGAATAAATCTTGATTTCAAGCAACTGAATCTATATACATGTAGCTTTACTCTGAGATAGTAACACAGAGTTGTTTCTAAGAGCACAGAGCAAAACTGGAGACTGTAGTCCATGATATATTAGAATGCAACATAACATCTCTCATCTACAGCCTTTCAAACCAGTGGTACTGGGCAAACCAGGAAGCTTGGAGCTGTTCTGTCTCCACATTAGATGGTTCTACTTCAGAGAATACTGCTAGCACACCTCTAGACCTGTTCACACACCATGTAGAAGGTTGGGAATGACTATGAAACATGAAAAGAAGGTAAGGTTTAAAAAAAAGGGCAAGGGTATGAAAAACATACATAGAAATGCGAACATCAGTACAAACCTCAGGGTACACAGAGCATGCACTCTATTCAGCACAAAAAAGGGCCTTTAAAAACAGAGTAAAAACAATCACTTACCTTTTAAAAGGGGCTGGAAAGTTGGAATTTCCTGAAGTTTTATGACATCTGGATCATTGCTCACGTTCCGGGAGGATTGTGTTCCTTGGGCAACCACCACAATGTCATCCATTTTTGCTCGTTGCTTGGCTGGTGATGGAGATGCTGGAAGGATTTGAAGGGGGCAAACTAATTAATAAGCAAACTAATTAATTCAATCAGAATTTAACCCTTAAAGAACATTACCGCATTTAACATAGTGCAGGTACATTTTCTATAGCATAAACACGTATCTGAGATCACCAACCGTACTGTCCATTCCGCCCCTCTCTCTGGAAATGTCTTGCATTCAACAAAGTTTTTTGGAACGAGGTAACAGACTGCTGATTAAGGATGGGTTGCCTTCTCACTCTAGGGATAATCTGAGGTGCTTTCCTTTTAAGAATGAAGGTAACGATGAATGCAAAAACTACCACCAAACACTTTTTATTTGTCAGCATTCCACCGTAGTTAGGCTCTTTTATATCCTTAGGTATCTTTTTGGGAACGGTTCAGTTCTATAGCTTGATTTCGAGTACATTTGGGACTCCTGCTTTAACGTTATGCACGCCCTGTTATCATTCAAGCATCCCTGTTAGCATCCCTGCACCCGCCCTTCCGCATCCGACCAGCGGGCATCACAGCTGGAAATGAGGAACTCGCTAGGGCTCCAATATGCATCTGCTTTGTCTGCCGCGCCTCCCCTTCCCAGGGCTCGTTCCTCAGCCCTCGCAAGCGGCCACAGCGCCCGC
>VXAL01009880.1:326816-348149 GCA_013399475.1 Chauna torquata
GCCTCGGCCTGCTCGCCTCGGGGCCCGGCTGCAGCCTCCCGGCAGCTGCCCGGCCTGTGCTGCCCAGTTCAGAGCGGGGAACGCGGGAGCAGGGTAGCGCTCATCTCGTTTTTTAATTGCGGACATTATTTCTCCAGGCCACGCAATGGAAGGCAAAGCTGCAAAACCCCACAGCCTTAGGGTCTGTATCCCAAACCGCCCGATAAAAATACATGCTCAGCGGGGTCACGCTGTTCTCCTCTGACTTTTTTTGTGTGCTTTTGTGAGATACAGCACCAGCTTTTGAAAACTAAAGCACGTTTGTCCGTGCTAGGTAGCTAACCAGCCAGTAATGTGCAGCAAGCGGCCGTCGCCAACTGTGTTTATCACGGGCAGGAATGGGATAACACCGGCCCAGACTGAAAGTTCACAGATGATTTAGGCTAAGCAAAAAAACAAGCGTAAAGGAGAAGGAAACATACTTTGACACATCAGACTCATTGTGTTTAAATCTGACAATCAAATCGGCAAAGAAGCCGCAGAATTGTCTCTGACAGAAGAATTGTCCACAAATACAAAAAGTGCTGGTAAGTGCTAACTTCTGAACGCACCTGTTCTCCGCTCACGTACGATGCCCAGCGTCTATGAAAGCCCTGCCCTGAACTCAGTTCAGGCATTACCTCTTCTGGCTGCTTTTACTAATTCCTATCAAGATTTAATTTAACTTAATACAAAACTAATCCTCTTATCTGGTGGGAACTGTACCTCACAGCTGTTACCGAGATCGGGGCTATAGTAGGAAACCTCAATCCAGCACCACTTCTTGTGGCTGCAGGCTGTGCCACATGGGGCTGTAACCCAACAATAGACCGACCTTTTGACTACCTCAACAACTGCTTAATTCCTGCCAAAATAACAAACAAATAGTTTCAAAGAAATGAAAGAAATGTGATTGTTCGGGGGGGGGGGGACGGACGGACGGACGGACGGACAAACTATTGTTGGCACAGTTCGGTTTAGAAAGTTGAGTTCTGAATCTGCAGTATTCACACACGTTATAAAAATCACCCGTGAGCAGCCTCAGTGGCTTTTAAGGAGGAGCTTGCAGCGTTCAAAGATAAAGCGTGTGATGTCTGTAGGGCTGCAACCTAACCAGTGCTTGCCATAAAGACATTTGATGTCATCCATCAGTCTCAGTCAAATTTTAAAATTAGCTGCATTGGATCAGCACATTTAACTTGTTCGCTTCATTTCCACTTCTTGACAGACTTCTAAATGGTTTGTAAAGTACACTTTCCAGCTCCTCTGTGAAGTGTTTTTATTTATTATTGTAAAAGTGTGAATGTGCGGTATGCCACCACCACTGGAAAAGTTTAATTTACCTATCAACCAATGCATGTGTCTGCCACATGGAGTCTTATCACTGAAAACATTATTACAATAAAGGTATATTTTAATGTGGTGGTTGTGCTAGTGAATTCCTTATTTTGCAACTAATGTGGACATAACACAAATCCTCTGTAGTGTCCTGCAGCTGGTAGCTAAGTTAACGCACCTGAAACTACACACAGTGTACAGTTGTATGTACCTACATTAGAATATATACATCTGATGTTTGCGTGATCATGACCCAAGCAACGTAAGGGCCTTGGCAAATATTTTATATAGCTTCTTATCAGTTTTGCTTTTCCTTTATTACTTTATTTATATATTCAGTGTTTGACAGAAGTGGATTATTTGAAACTGTCTGAATGGTATATTAAATATATAGCTGAAGGCTCCTCGGAAGGGCTTGAGGCAGAAGCTGCGCAGGGGGCTAACAAGGTACAGAAATAACCCTACCCGCACCTGCAGCGTGCCACTTCAGCGTGCAGTACCAGCAGGAAGGGCACAGTCCCCAGAGCCTTGTTGCTGCCATTGACCATTATGAAACGTGACTGGGTCAGGAGTCAGACTTAAACTATCTGAGACTGGTTTACAACGACTAATTTGGGGGCTAAGTATTATTTAGTGAATGTGAGTGTGCATACATATATTTGCAGTTGTTCTTACCTGCATCCAGGTGTTTCATCCTGTAGGACAACTCCCAAGCACCAAGAGGTGCTCCACAGAGGCAGGGAAACACCTTTAGTGACTTAGCACCCTGGCACAGGGCTGACAGAGCCCTGCCACCCTCCCCTCACTCTGCCTCTCCTCCTTCACCGCTCCGTGCAGCATTTTCCTCACTCTGCGGTCACTACCACCCCAGCCCCACTTTCAGCCTGTTTTTGAGCTTCTGTCAGTTCAGCTTCTTTCCACCACCACTGTGTAAACAAAGGTGGGCAGCAGCGAGGACCCCACCTAATGCATAGCACCGGTAATATTTGTGCTTGCTTTTAATATTCATTTCCATAGTTCATTCACTCTGTGATACTGTTAATGTGTGACGCTTTAAATGTTCACATTCTCCTACAGCTTTTTCTTTTACCGGAGAAAATAATTTTACCAATTTACCAAAATAGGGGAGCCTTGCTGCCACAAGCATTCCTCCATGGTTTCCAGAAATAGAAATACACATTTTCTTAAACAAATGCAGCCGAACATTTCAGAAAAAGACCTAGAAATTGCCCCACATTGGCCATTTTATGTGAAATAAGCTGATGGGTTCAGCGTAACTCTTATAATACTAATGCCCCTATAAAAGCTAACTCCCAGCTGTCTGACAAAGGAGACAGGGACTGAAAGGGTGTGAAGAATAAATTAGCTGCCCGTCCCTCGGCATAGGTCCGTGACGTTAGGAACAGAGCACAGCAGCCAGCAGGTCAGCGTGAAGCAGGATGTGCTGCTGCTGCCAGCACAACGCCCATTCCAGAGAAGGATCTCAAACATGCCTTGGAGAAGCAAGAAACCCTACTTGAATTTCTCAGACTTCCAACCTGTGGCCCTGAGGTTTAAGTTTCTTTCTTTAAAGCATACAGCAGGTGTCTGAAAGAGATACGATCAGACTCCCTGTTTTCATTATTTTACTCTAACCATTTCACTGTGTAAAATAACCTGCCCTTTGGTATCTCTTCATGTAATGGACCACCCCTAAAAAGAAAATTTATTTTATTTACAAGCATAACTACGTTATTCTAAGTATGATGCAGGACGAGATACCTGAAAAAGAAGGAACGTGCCTTACCGTCCTTTTGTTCCTCGCATTCCTGACTCTTTGGGCCACTTTTATTCCTAAACATTGCCCTAAAATAAACAAACAAACAAATAAACATAATAATAAAAATAAAACTGAAAAAAATGAAAGTAAAAACATTGGCTAAGCAAGCAATAGCGCTAAGGCTGTTCAGGGAGGAATGTCGAAGCTGTCAGCCCACCTTGCCAGCAGAGAGCCCCTTAGGCGCGACTCCCACGCGGCCAGCAGGACGCGCTTAGCTTTGCCACGGTGTGAGCGGGATCGCTCAGGTAGCACAGCCGCGCTCACACGCACGCTGAAGCCTGCACGCAGACGTTCGGACCAGGATATCCGTATCGACTGCTTTGGCTACAGCCTCAAGAACCAGGTCGGAGCGGCCGAAGAGGAACGGCTTCGAAGAAAAACCCACCAACCCCCGCACGCTTCCAGGGCGCTTTTCGCTCCGCCGGGCCCGGCCCCCCGCTCCCTCCTCCCGGATGCGCCGGCGGCGCGGCCCCGGCCCCGGGAGCGCCCGGGCGGTGCGTGCGGCGGAGCCCCGCCGGGCGGCCATGTCCGCCGGCCGCGGCCGCTGGCCGCTCTGCTTTCTGCTCGTCACCTGCCTCATGCCCGGGCCGGCCCTCAGCCGAGGCTGTTCCGTGGAGAAAACGGAAAACGCCATCATCGATATAAACTTATCGCTCCCCAGGGGCATCAGGGGCGCGGAACCGGCGTATGCTTCAACGCCAGAGGCTTGCATACGCGCTTGCTGCCTGGGAAAAAAGCTATCAGGTAACCGAATCCTCTTTGCCTTTTTCTGTTACTGCTTATGAACACTTACGAAATTACTTACGAAATTGCCCGGGCTTGCATGGGTTCTCAGAAGGAAGGAACGAGGGTGTTCTTTACGCGCAGCGCTGAAATGTTAATTTATCCTGCCTTTCACGCTGCGACTGGTAACGGCGTGCGACTGCAACCCGGGTTGTCTTCATGCGATACCAGATTGTTGATACCGGAGTGCTCAGGAAAATAACTGCAGTAAAGAAACAGAGGTAGTTTTAAAAGTCAAAACCGCACAGGTCCCCAAACGCCAACATCTGTATTCAGCAGACGCCACAAAGTAACTGACGGTTTGTGCTTCATTTAATTATAATCAAAAATCAGAGTGCTTACACTTCTCTGAAGCTGCTGTCTTTCATCAGGCTTTTCGAGTGGTACGAGGTACAGCAGCAAGTAGAAACGACAGTGTTAAAAATGACCCAAAACAGGATGGGAAAATTGTATATCCATGGATATATCGAGGAGGTTTTTGGATTTATCAGGCTTTGTAAACAAAAAAATTGTTATGTAAAGTGGTGCCAACATGGTTTGGGTGAGGGGAGAATGAGAGATTAGACTTATTATTTCCCCTGTGTTCATCTGTACAGGAAGAGGAAGGTTTAACGTTTCACATGTTGGCCTGCAGCCATTTTTTTGCAGTCCTGTGTTGTTTTTCCTGTAGGAATGCTATATGTTAGTAGTTTTCCTCTTACACAATGAAAACTTAATTTAACAAACCAGAGCTTATTATCAAGATACTACAAAAGTTCTTGTTGCTGAACTATGTTTATATTGTTTTGCAGGAGACAAGAAGTGTAACTTCATAATTTTTGATGCTCGAAGGACAAGCACACATCCAAACTGCTACCTGTTTTACTGCCCAAGCACAGAAGCTTGTCCAATGAAACCTGCAACAGGATTTGTGAGCTACAAGATAGCTCAAGGTAAATAACAGTAAAAGCCACACTAGATCACCTTTGCCCCTGTAACTTTTCAGTAGTGACCAGATAATGTCTGGGGGTTGCATTTTTAGTAAAATGTTCTAAACCAAGAGCTGTAGTTTGACGATGTTACTCTTTTGGTACGAGGGAGATGCATAGGCAAGTGTGTGGTTAGCACCTGTATAGGCCCAGCTTTCAGGCTGGAATAACACTCCAACCATTAGGAAATTCCTTCACATTAGATTCAGAACTCTTGATAGTTTTCCTTTGCTTAAAAAAGAAGAAGCTTCTTCCATCCTGATGTATTCGGGTCAAGGACAATTTCCTGTACATTATGCTGAAGAGTATTGCTGAAAGCAACAGAAATATGATGCCCTTGTAGCTGTCTGTGTATTCAAAGGATTCAAGCAACACTGATGAATACCATATACCCACAAGCAGAAACAGCGAGCAAATGTTAGGCAAGCCTCAGAGCACCACTGTGATGTTAGTGAGTAATTGGCAATAGTAATCTTTATTTTCTGTTTTCAGTTAAAGAACCTGAAGCACAGATACAATCTGACTAAACTCAAAGCTTCATGGCATGTGGGCTGCACACTTACAAATTTTTCATTATCTGTCATATGCTGTGGGATTTTTAATAGCAAGTCTTACTTGTTGACTGGCATTGACTTGCACCAGACCAGTCTGAACGGCTCAGATAAGAAGCTGATAATTAGACTGTCCTCCTGCCAAGAGTTCACAAGGTGGTTTCAGTGTGGCTGCTTGAGAGAACAGAAGATTGCTATTGCCAGAGACTGAACTTTCTCTGAAAAAGAGAACTTTTCCAAGAGGAGCTATAAACGGAGCAACAGCAGGATATGTAGAAAGATTATTCACATGTTACCAAATACTTCTGTGTAGGCATAATCACACAGGAATGGGGCAAAAGCAGTGTGCAACAAATGGATTGCATGCATGTAAAATTATCATCACAAATAGTCTTAGTACAGCTCTTTCTCCCCTGGAAGAATATAGGGAATGCAAACAAAGAAACAAGAAATGTAATTGTGTTTGTGCTTTTGTCCTGCATATGGTGTAATGCTCAGTTAATGTTAATCATAAAGATGATGTTAGGTTATTTACTTTAGGTTCCTAATAAGCTTACTGTTGGAAACAAACTATGACTTGGGAAGTAAAACATTTCCTGATTCCAGTGACAAAGCTAGTGCTGGAAAAAAAAAAATCTAGTTTCTGCTGTTCATGTACTGTTGTGGAGCTTGCTTTTTCCACTCCACTGAGATAGCCAAGCAAGACTGGTGGATTCTATCAAAGTATGCTCAGGAGGTGTTTATTTTGTTTTTAAGAATGCCAATCTAAGATTTGTTTTTTAGTGACGCTTATTGGATTTGAGATATCATCAGGACTACTTTTTTTTTTAATCTCTTTTTAAACATTGACTTATGTAGTGCCCTTGTTCTTTCTTACCAACAAGCATATCTGTCCTAGTACCACAGCTGTACCTAGCACGATAGTTCTGGACAATTGCATTTGGGAGCTTATAGTCTAAAATGGAGACGAATGCTATTACGGTCGGTGTTTCATGCTGAAAATGTGGAGTAGAGTTAGTTAACGCAGTCAGTTACGTTAACTAATCTGAGTGCTGCAGAGTAGCAATGATACTTAACTCCTGTCCAGGACTCTTAGCTTAGCTTCCCCATGCTGCCCCCACACTTTGTCCTTTGAATGCTGCATGAATGCTCCATGCCTTCCTAGCTGTTGCCCAGGTGAGTGAACTGAAGATCACATAGCATGCTGCAGGCACTCTGTGGTTGTCACAGTACATCAGCTGTTTATTTAAACGGATGGAGGAAGCCATGGGAGCGCATTGGGAACGGGGGAAAATGAGTTGGTGACTGACTCAGTGGTTGTGACAGGCCATTTCCTCGCTGGTGTGGAAATGTGTTCAGAACTGCAGATGCAGCTGAGAGCTTGGCTGTCTTTTCAGTTTCTGATTATGTAATGCCTGAACATTTTGTTATTTAAAGCCACTTAATAAAAACAAAGCATGGTTTTTCTGTAAGTCAGACCTTGTGATTGGAGTCTGTTATCTCTGTTTAGGATCTTAATTTGCTAACAAATTGGTGCCTGACTGGAAAGTTAGGATAAAAATCGGTATCTATGGTTTAAGTTAAGTTGCTGTGCTCTTGTTTAAAGCACTGCCATTTTTGTTGTTGTTGTTGTTTTGTTTTGTTTTTCACTTCATTTTTTGGAGGATTCTTAGGGCTTGGAAATATATAACAGCAGCCAGTTAGGCTTCTTTGTATGTGTAATAAAACCAAAATAATTCCATCCCCCTAGATAGGAGTTACTAGTTGAGAAAGAAGTGACAATGAAAACATCATAGACTTTTTGTTATTTCTTTCAATTTCAGTGCAGTTAACAAACCTTTTTTTCTGTAAAAGAGAGTCTTTTCTGTAAGAGTGGGAGTCAGATCTGCCTGAGAGCACATTCCCTCTTAAATGTTCTGGGCAGCTGCTGAATGATAACAATGAGGATGTGACCTGTGCCCATTAGCCAATCTTTCCAAGAGTTGGTGCTCACCCAAAGTCTCTCTCTAATTTCTGTGTAGAACCAGATAACTGCTAAGATTATCAATTGCATGGAATTTCTGTTATAGAAAGCCATTGTCCTGCTTCCAGTTTCCATTAACTGACATTCCCCCAACTGGTTTGCCAGCAATACACTGGACATCTGGAGAACTGTCAAAGTGCAGTCTGCTTCAAATACCTCAGAGACTCTTGGAGCAGTGTCTTTCTTCTGTCATGGCAAGTCTTTCTTCTAGCTCAGGTCGTTCCTACAGATCAGTACGTGTACTGCTTGGGGAGAAGTGGATGAATGGACATTTGGGGATCTGATGGCAACAAGTTTATTTGACTGCTCGTTCCTTACCAGCGAGTGGTATGGCTGGGACTCCTGTAACTCTCCATCTGCCTGCCAGGGTAGACTGGACTAGTAAACTCTTGAAATATAGCTGGATTTATACAGAAAACTACATTTTACCATGATACTGGAAAAATGGAATTCACTGTCATTACCAGACATTTAGAGAACTTGTGCAATATTTCATGGAATTATAGAATCACTTAGGTTGGAAAAGACCTCTAAGATCATTAAGTCCAACCGTTAATGTGTTTGCATTCTCTCAGCAAGACATTAGAATCTTTGATTTTTTTCAGTGGCAATATTCATTTAACATGTTTGCTATTTAGAAAATATTCAACCTTTACATCCTTCATTGGCCAAGTATTTTGATCAGAAATGTATTTTGCAAAGTGAGCAGGCCTGGTTCACCCCTCTGCACCATACAGTTGTAGGAATACAAACCATTTTATTACAGTTGAGAATGAAAAATCTCGCAGAAATTAGGAACTCTTGCTACCTTGTCTGAAGCCCCAAGGACACCTCATCTGCGTAGTAAAACATCATAATGTTACAGTCAGGTGAATGAAATCTAAAGGGAGTAAAGCACTTGCTTTTCCAAGATGCTAATTCCAGGAGACTCTGGACCTTAACAGACTTGTCGTGAAGACATCTAGGCTGCCACTGTTTCCTTAAATGATTTTGGGAAAGTCACTCAGACTCTCTCTGTTCAGGTCCCAGTCTATAAAATGGGGATATTATTGCCACCTTGTGTCATTCTTGTATGTGGGGTGAATTGTATCAAACAATCATGGGATGTTTGGATATAACAAGAAAGGGGAGTATATAACTATCTTGGGTAGGTGAAAATGCTTACATCTGACAAAAGTGAGGTTGATAATATCTACTTAATTGACAGACTCTGGAATGGTTTAAAGGCAGTGGGCCTACTCGCTCTTCTTTTCACCTCTGAATAAACACACACATGCCGTATGAGTATAAAACGATCACATTGGGATGATTGCTCTGCAGAGGTGAATTCTGTAAGAAGCTGCAGTCAGGGTCTGATGTGCCCAGGCTTCAAATTGACAGGTCTTATGACAGAATTTAAAAGTAGCTGCACATTTTAAAGAAAAGATCTTGATGCCTCAGTTCAATTAGTCATTGCTTTCTGAAGCCCCTGATACCTCTCTTACTATGCAATATAAGTAATTAGAGTAAGCCTGTGATAGTTACAAGTAGATTCAGTCACTAAATACTGATATTACCTTTCTGTTTCCAGACACCCATGCCCTGGAGGACACTTCCTTCAAAAATGAGGACTTTCGTTCAAATGAATACTCTTTGCCTTTGGATGCTGGAGCCTATATTTCTCACAGTCAGACTAGCCATCAGAATCATACCACTGCTTTGCAACAATCTGTCTTTCATCAAGCATCTGAACTCCCAAACCACATGGACAAACATTCAGACAATATTGAATTTCATACAGTTTTTCCAGAATCACAAAGGGCAAACGATCTTGAGAGCTTAGACACCATCCCAAGGCAGAAAGTAATTAATCTGCCACCAAATACATCTTCTACTGTTCAAACTGGAAACCCCTCTGCTTTGTTCCCCACCACTCAGTCTGGTGTTCCTGAACCCAGCAGTGCTACCATCGCTCCTCTGCCTACAAGTATCACCAGGCTGGAATCTCACACAACTTCTTTGTCTACAGGTGGTGCTAAACCTAGTGCTGTCACCATAGCAGCTACCTTTATGCCTGCTGTGGCTGCTAGAGCTGAACCTGGTATCCCTGCTGCCAGCATTGCTGTTACTCATGTTCATCTTTCCAGTCCCGCTGCTTCTACTTCTACAACCAAGTGGGTGACCTCAAATTCCAGAATGGCTACAGCTACATCAGGGCCCAGAACTTCAACCATCCCTCCTGAGCCAACAGTTGTCTCTTCCAATGATACCAGCCATGTTACCCTCCTCTCTTTTTCAGATTTTGCCCTGTCTACTAGTGGTTCTCCCATGGCTTCCCAAAACAACCATCAGGATTATGACCCATCTGATTCAGAAAGCTACCTGTCAGAGAGTGCTCTGAGAAGGAAAAGTGTCATTCAGCTGGAAGACAAAAGCAGACTTGTAGCAGCCTTACTTTTTGGGGTGATATTCTTGCTACTAGTTATTGCACTCATGGGGAAGAAAATGCATGAATCTTTTCAGAAGAGACATTATACCAGGCTGGATTACTTGATCAATGGAATGTATGCTGATGTATGATGGGGTGAGGGGAATTGATTTTTAGGAGCATCTCTCATCTTTGAGAGAACTACTTTGAGACTAAGTAGGAGATATTGAAATCTCAGAAGAGGATGTATGCTTTTTTTTGTCGCTAATAGGAAAGCAGCAGATGGTTTTGGTGGGGAAGAGAACTGCTATTTCTATGCTGAACTGTAATGTCTATCATTTGATTTATTACTAAATCCAAAAAATAAACACTCAAGTCCAAGTTAAGCAAAGAAGTTCTTATATTTAAGGAGAAAAAGCATTTCAAGAATACACTCTGTGATTAGATTAGCGGAATAGAAGTAAACCTAATAAATTGAGTATCTGTGAAGCACATGAGCATTTTCAATGCTATTTGCCCCCAGATACCTTAGTGTTACACAATTGTCTGGCATCATGTAACTGTATCTGGCATCCTATTTATTGTATCTGAGCCTTAAAGGAGTACTTGGTAGTAGAGTTTCGCATCCAAATGGTTTTAAGTACAAAGAGTGAGCACTAGATATCTAAGTATCTGTGTGGCAGGCAGCATAATCAACTACAAACACCAAGACAGAGAAGGTGTCTCATGAATACAAGCAAATAATTTTAATGCAAAATACGAACAGTGACTCGCATCCAGGAGCTTCTTAGATCTGTCAAGCTTAGTGCAGTGGGAAGCAGGTAAGATCCAAAAATGGCCTTAAGGCAAGTTTTCTGAGAGCTCTAACAATGACTTAATGCAGAAAATTCTCTGAAAATTCCATTAGTCAAAGATCAAAGAAAAGTCAGTGTTATGTCAATAAGTTGAATTCTTACTACATGGGGGCTGGAAGTTACTTTATAGATACAAAACCAGCTGGTCTTCTACATTGCTTACGTCTGATAATGTTTAAATGAAAAACATTCTGGATATCCTCTTAAAAGTGAACAAATTTTCAAAAGAAAAGTATCTCAAGTTCATCAGCTTGTCTGTTGAATGCACTCTGTTTAACTTCAGTTACTTTCTTTTTTTTTTTTAATAGCTATTTTCAAAGTTTTGTGATAATGGAACATGATGAGGAAGAAAAAAATTCAGGGAAATAAGTTAATAAAATGATAAGTACTAGGCTCAGTTGTGAGCTAGAAAATGTAGGCACAGATCTGAGGTTGACTATAGTTTTCTCTAAAAAGAATCACAACTTAGCGAGAAGCCTACATTGCCTATGCCATCATAGCAACTTATTAGAGGAGAGGTATTGAGAACAACCCCTGAATATTCAGTGTGCGTTTCTGCTGTAATAAGAAATTTGTTGAAGGGAGAGATGGTTGATAGGAATTGATGCGGTACAGCACAGTAGAGATAGATTCAGGAGAAGGCTGGCGGACTATCTCAGGGTCGTTCAGAGCACTGGACAGGTATTTGGCTAATATCATCAGAAACATTGCCCTCCAACCCAAACAGCCAACATATATCAAACACGGTGAATGGCAGAAGTAAACCAATGAGTTGCATGCGTACCATGACTAATTCAGTGAGAAAGCAGAGCGAAACAAACAACTGTAAATGTTCTTGCATCAAAAAAAAAAAAGAAAGAAAGAAAGAAAAATTTTTTATTCTTGAGAAAAGTAGGTACTAGGTGGTTGTACTGAAACTTTTTTTTCCCATCTATTTTTCCTGTTGGATTACAATCAAACGGGGAATTGCTAGGTGATCTGCCTGGATCATTCCGTAGGGGAATTTACAAGCTGTGTTCGAACACTAGAGGGCAACAACAGTTTATTAAATAGAATTGACAAATTTGAGGATGCCAGTTTAAAAATGTTTTAACTAGATCGTTTTTTAACTTTCCAATCAATGGCTATATTTCATTGCAAAAATGTTTTATAAGAAAACTGTTTTGTTAATAGGAAGGTTCTTGCTGGAGGATTATGTACGCACACTTTTTAAACTTCTTACTATATGATATAGCAGTAGTGAACCACTGTAGAAGACAGCAAAACACTAAGGATATTATCTTCTACATTTTAATAATGTTAAATCAGATTGTATTTTTAGTCACGTATTGGCATTGCCAGTTAACAGAGCAGGAGAGAGAGATCCTATAATCATTCTTTCAGCTGTGATGCTTAATTATATCCATTTTTTGAGCTTATTTATTTGTCTAGGTAATGCTCTTGTGTTATGAAAGAGAAAGGAGTGAGATGGACTAATTGTAAAAAATCCACCCTGTTTGTTATGCTTTTCAACACAACTTATCTAAAATTTCTGTGCACTCTTTTTCCATTGACAGCCCCTATGATCTTAAATGTGCACCATGCTCCCTGATGGGAAATGGTCACACAGCAACGAACTTTTGCAGATGGTTCAGGAACTAAACAGATCTACTTGTAGTAGGGAGCAAATAAGGGATAACCTTCCCACCCTGAAAATAAATGAGCGTCTTACTTAAGACATAAAAATAAAACTGAAATCATGTAACTTGATCATCAACCAGTGTGATATGATGACAACCTAGGGGTGGTTCTTTCTGAACGTAACCAGTTATGTTAGGGCAAAAGGCCAAAAGCTGATTGACTTTAATCACCTGGAGAGTGTAATAAATGTTGTAGCTGCTTGTTTCGTGTAGTTGTTTTATGGTGCTAAGCGAACATAAAGTGTGTAAATACAGACTGTCATGAACAAAACTGTTTTAACTGTTTTGTGGTAATGATAAACTAAGGCAAATAGAAAGATCAATTTTTATAACCAAAGCAAACAATCATAAAGAAATAATAAGCTCAACTGCAGATCTATTTGAGATGGATGAAAAAAGCACATAGTCCCTACTTTAAGGGGCTGTGAACCCTTTATGGCATGTTCTCTTCACATAGTGCTTCAGTTTACTGTAATTTCTGTAGCAGTAGGAAATGCTTATACTTAAGATTCTTTTGAGTAAAGTACTAACCAACCAGCTACTAACTAACAACCAGCTACTAACTAACTGACCAAATCAGGTGGATTTGAATCTGATGAAACCATTAGATACTGGCTTGCACCCACCATACCACACTCTATGCTGATACATACATAAAGTGCCATTACTGCAGCCAACAGCCTCCACCTAGTACCCCTTATTATAGACAAACTCTACTTTGTGCTCTGACACTCTCAAAATTGGCCCAGACTGCTGGGCACTTCCTATGCATTATTCATTCCCATACAGGTAGTAGACTTCTATACCTCCCTGCTCATAGATAGTTATAAGATAGCTGCATCCCCTCATCTTTCAAAAAAAAAAATAAAATCCTTTGAGGAGCGTACATGCTGTTCCCAGATGCCTTACCAGCCTCTTGATGGATAGGTCCCCTGAAGTATTGGTATATATTGAAAATTTTTCTTCATCTTCAGGAAACCTACATATGCTGAATCTCACAGTCTAAATTTGCTTTTTTTCCCAGGTGTCTGCACTTCTTGAGGATATCAAAGTGCAAAGCATAAAACTGCTGCTCTTCTTCCTCCTTGTGCTTGGTAGATATTATAAACAATGAATAGATATATTTTTAAGTTTCTGTACAACTATGCTGTACAGAACACTGTTTTCTGCCCATTGGTTCACTTCATGGACAGAAAAATCTGAGGGTTTATTCTTGTGCTAGGAAGATGGTAGAGAAACACTACAACACAGACTTCCTACAGGCTTGCCCGCTGTTTAGTTAGTTTCTGAGTAAGTTTTTCTGTTTCGTTCTATGAAAGAGCCTTTTTTTCCCTACTCCTAAATCCAAATTCCACTGACACTACTGAAATTCTCCTGTATACCCCAAGAACGTTATGAATGAGGTGAACTCCATACTTCAGTGGCCATGCACTGCTCTTTGTGCATGCAATTCCCATTTGTGTCAGTGGGAGGTCCCCCTGCATACAGTTTATGGCGTAAGTCAAGTCCTCCCACCTAGTGGCTCATAACTTTCCAAAGAAATTGCCTATAAGGATGACATGACTTCTCAGCCCAGAGGTACAATTTATGAAAGAATCTGAAGACAATTTTCCCAGCTGCTTCTGATTATTTAACAATGACAATGTTTTTCTTATTTTGTTTCAGGGCATGAAATAAGGAGTTCAAGTGTTTTTCCATCATGTGATGTCTCAGGCACTATTTCTGGAAAGAATCCAGATTTGGCACATGCTATATGTTGCCTTTACGGAGCATTCTGTTTTAAAAAGGCCAAAAATAATTTGTTTGTGAGGTATAGTTTTAAACAAGTGAGAACAGCTCGCGCTATGCTGCTCACTGCTAAACTTAACAAGATACACATGTGGCTTTCCTACACAGACAAATATATAAAACAAGGGGGTACGCCACTCCCTTGAACATTGTAAAGGATGGTACATTTTGAAAAGTGACAGCCCTGAGCACTGAAGTCTATCCATGTGTTATGTCTAGGAGACAGTGTAAGATTTTCCAGATATCTGTTGTAGACTCCACCTCAAGGGTGAGTTTTTGAAGTGCCATGATGTTTTTGCAGCTGCCAAAAATGGCTATCACTGGTGACAGCAGGCTTCTCCAATGGCTGCCCCATTAATTGGTAACTAAAGCGATTTCCAGAAACTCAGTCTGAATACACTAGCAACAACAAGAAGAGCAATCAAAAAACTGCAAGCGTGCTACAAGCAGTTCAAGTGCAGCTTACTTCCTTGTGTCTGGAATGTCTCCTGACTCTGTAGAACATCAAATGCTTGAAACACAGAAGAAGGTTATCCTGGGCAGCAATCCAGACTGAATTAAAGTGGGTAGATGTGGCAGCTGGGGCCCATGACCTTGCGCAACAGCAGGTTACCATGCATCAGCTGGCAAGTGGTAATTGTCCCCGAGTGAGACACTGGTTCTTGTACTTGTTCTGCTGTGTGCTGACACCTGTGTTACAGCTGAGGCTGTCGAAGGAACGTGGGCTTGAAAGGTGGATGAAAAAGATGAGGTCTGGTTTTGGGGTAAAGCTTATAGCTTTGTAACTGTCCCTGATTTCTTTTTCCTTTATTTAATTTTCACCTGATTGAATGTGATTAAATCCTAATTAGAAACCACCTTGGCTGCAGGCCTCTTAGTGGGTCTGGTAAAACAAGATAGGTCTCTCCAGGAATGACTTTGCATATTTCTCATTTGGCGTTTCAGCTAAAATTTAATAAATCTTGCTTGAATCTCTAACTCAGCTCAATTCATGTTCATGTTACCCTATTATCATCAGTAGTGACTTCTACCTTCTTCTTCTGCAGAGCTGTTCTATTGTCTGTCCAATGTTGTTCAAGAGTGGAGGTTTTGCTCAGGGAAAGAAGAAGCGAATTTGTCCTTGTATTTGCTGGCTTTGTTTTGCTTTTATTTTCAGATCTTCCTGTTTAGAACTGAACAGTATTTAAACTTGAATTTTGATGTCATAAACTTTCTTTTGAAATGGTGTCTATATAACAAAATAATTAATGGGTGATCTATATGTCAAGGAGCCAGCACTGCAATGTTGAGTGCTTTTTCCTCATGAAACGGTCCTTCTGCATCTACTGAAATAAAAAATAGCATCTCAGAAAAAGCAGATTTTGTCCTTTGTTTGTCTTAAAGAGCGGTGACAAGTGTTCCAGCTATGTTGCAGGCAGGAGTCTCAAATGTTCTGTGTTCATGTGAGTATAAACCATGGCACATATCTATGGGAAAGCATAATAAAAAGAACTGAAAGATGCATAGCTGAGTACTCAAACTGGGGCAACAAGCAAGACCAATAGTTATAGTTCTTCTGCTTGTACGCTGTGATCACTCAGTAGAGTAAACCAGATAAATAAAGCGAGGAAAAGCGGAGGTTACCCAAACCTTGCTGTTCTGTAAAAGCTATAGTATGTGCAGAACTGAGGGATGGTAAACGAAGTGGGAGCAACAACTAAATAACTGGTATACACAATGCTCTGCAAACATTTTTTTCTGCTATCTTTAAGTGGCTTGGGTCTTTGGCTCCCATTGTTTTTTTAATATGGTGACCAGGATACTTTTTGATATATTGCATTCATAATTTACTGCCACAGTGTACCATGGGAAGTACATATCCTCACTAACATTTCATCTGGTTAAAGTGCCAAGATTCCTAAACCACAAATGAAGACAGGGCTCTAAACTGGCAGTTCTTTTGACTCCTAAAGCTTTTCTTATTTAGAAAAAAAAAGTGTTTAGGGGAAAATAGCATTTTAAACGTATCATTTAAAGAAAAGATTTCTTAATACGCCAAGATTAAACAGGGATTTTGTTCTGTGTAAGCTCTTTTCAGATCATTCTAAAGGTATTAGATTTTTCACAATTGTAGTAAGGAAAAAAAATTAGCAGAAGTTGCATTAACTGCAAAGCTCTGACACTGAAAAAAGCATTGGAAAGAGCTTTATGAATCACGGCTATTCAAACACAATTCTCTGTCTTCTATTTGAAGATCCGTGTGACCAAATACTATCTATTTAATGAAAAATTTATTAAGAATGTGCCTCCACCCTTATTTTTAATTACTACCTATACATAAATTAAACAGGTAAAAAAAAAAATAAAAAAAGATTTTGGTTTTCCTTGAAACAATGAACTGCTCCAACATCTCACATTTTTGTGATCTTACCTGACAAATCACTTAAACAGAGGTTGACATTAATGTTGTAGATATTAAACCTAAAGGTTAACCATTAGAGGGCACTCTTTTCTGCTCTGAGGAAGCGTGCGAGTAATTCATCCTGCTTTTCTAGCATATTTTGAGAATTTCTTTAACAGCGAATAAAAACAAAACACCTGAAGTGGTATCACGTTTGATGATACATTGCCATTTTCTTGAGGTAGTTAGTGTCTTGGCTGAATTGCAGACTAATCAAATATACCTATATAAAATATAGATATAAACATGATATATACTTATAAATCTTCTCCCCATAGTTTGAACTGGAGAGGGATGACTCTCTTTCCTTGTCATAAACTGCAACTTTCCCATGCGCTTCCCTAGTACTGCACTTTAGCCCAGACATGGCTATTTCAAATTGCAAATGAGCTCCTTCCTATGCACAGATTGTGTGTCACAATGTGTATATTACACGAAGATTTAAGTGTTGTATGAACGATTGCTAATTACTGTGACACAGTGACTTACCTTTCTTGACCATAGGCATAAATTCTAGTCATTAATCCCTGTGACTAAAATAGTGTGAACAAATGTACAATCCTTTACGAGTAACTAATTTTTAAACTTCAAAGGCTACAGTGCAAAGCATAATTGGTTAATATTATGGATGTGTGTTGCAAAATGCTGAGCTCCATGAAAGGGTTCTGAAAAGGAAGTATTCCTAAATTGCTGTTGCTTAAAATGCACACACGTTATGGTTAATAGAGCCCAGATGCTGACTGTTTTTGAAAATCTTAGCAAACTAAAACAAAATAGCGTTTTGTTGTCTGTCTGCCTGAAATGCAATCTCTTTTAAAAGGATGTTTTAGCTGTGTCAACCTAGCATTACAGTACTTTACAAATTTTAGAACTGTAACTTTCTCAAATGACATTTTTATAATTTGGCTTTGAAATGTAGCCATGGCTAAATATTCATAAGGAAAGTATTGGACTTTCCCTGTGGTCTGGTGGGCAGTGCTAAATTAAAATGAGAATCCTACATGGTTCACACTGAAAACACTACAGTTGAAGAAGTGTATCCTGAGGCAGTGCTGTTTTCAACCCCCTGGGAGACGGAAGAGGAGAAAAGAGGTAGTAGGTAAATAGCCTAACCTTGGATGCACCATCAGGAGGAGTCCCAACACTCCTCAAAAGGTGCAAAGAAAATGTCCAAGCCTCTGGGGACATCTATTTCATACTTCTCCTTGGGGTTATCACTGGCTTCCTGTTGGACTAACTTACCCATATGCTCTGCTGAACTCAAGCACCTTCTCATCCAGGGCACCAGGCAACATCTTCTGGAAGAGGAGATGAGAAAGAATGGGTATTACATTTAATGGGGAAAAAATAAGGTAGTACGGAAGAGCAAGGAGAAGAGGCAATTCCATATGTGATAAAAGAGGGAGTTGATTGGATGTTTGATGGGAAAATTGCCAGAGAAGTAGCAGGAGTGCCAGTTTTTGCTGTGGTTTGACAGACTGTGGGGAACCCCGCAGATAGTAACTGCAAAGACAGATGAGGTCTCCCAGCCTGGAGAAAATTTCTGGAACAGAGAAATGGCTATCAGTCCAAATAAATCTACTCATAAACTGCCTAAGTCCTGTTGAAAAGGTGCAGTTGATATGTTATGGGAGTAAAAGCGAGGGAAAAAGTAGTTCTGCTTATTACTGAACTTTAAGAAGGGATAGATGATCAGGTATTCTGTTCATCATAGGAGTAACACTACGGTGAACCCATTGCTCTCTTGGAACAGGTTAAACCTCATCAGGCATATCTATCATATTTATTAGAGCTAACCTTATTTTGGGAAAGAGGTGGACATTGAGAAAGAGGTGATATTCATTGTTTATGAATATCAACCGTACGACCTAGGCAAAGTAGCAAGGTGATGATCCTGGGAGTCAGGGTGTCTTATTATATCTGCGACATGCTTTTAACAGACATCACTGGTGAAGTCATCACTACGTCATATCCCATTTCCTAAGCTACTTTGCTGCAGTCTTTCCTGCTGGGGGCAAGAGAGGACTTGAGCTAGAGTTTCAGTATGAATCTTGGCCCTTTTGAAGTTGGTGAGAGTTTTGCCATTGACTTCAGAGGGACCAGGATTTCACCACGCCATGCCCATTAATTCTTGTTGAGACATTCAGTGAGAGAGCTAATTATGATAGTGGTTTCTGTGATGTGGGCAGCCACAAATTCATTTGCTGAGCAGCCATCTTCTGCTAACAGCTTTTGCTCATTAGGGACTTCAGTCCCAGTCCTACAAAGGATCCCACTGACTTCACTGGAACCCAGGGCACTGTTCAAAGATACAGAGACTTCGGCAATTGCTACTAGTTTCAGGAGCTCCAGCTGCCATTCCTTGCTGTCCTCTGTGCTGACACAACTGCTTGTGAGGCTGTATTAGGAACCAAACCTGGCCATAAAGAAATTCCTGTGAAAGCTCTTGTATCATTGAATCACCATCCAAGTCCAGAGGTAAGGATAAGGCTGTGCAGATTTCTTGACAGTGGAAGCCTCTGATAGGATTTGAACCAGCAAATGAAGATTTCTGTTCATAAGGTTAATGAAAATAATTGCACCCAGTAAGAGGAGCTTATCACTACAATAGAAGAAACATTCCCTCTCCACTTCCTTTTACTTCATTTTGACTTTAAGCTCAAATAAAGGAACATAATCATTTCAGAGAAAGCCTGCCTGTCAGAGGCTTTTCTGTGTGAGGTAGTCTTGCCTCCTGTTTTAAAAACCTCTACAACTGAGTTAATTCTGTGTGTATGAATTAAACGTAAAGATGAGAAACAGTTACAACATAGGTTTGGTCTTGAATCCTAAGCACTGAATGGAAAATAGGCTTTAAAAAGGCTACCTAGGCTTCAGGAGAGAGATGAGGACTCACTCTAGGAAGGGGGTGGAGAAATGGGGATAGGCAGAGGCAAGTGAAGTCACTAATCGTTAAATGACTTAGAGGAAACCCTATCAGGAAAGGAAAGGACTTGAATTACAGAAAAATGGTGAAATGCACCAGGAGGAAGGGAGACAGCATATAATGTTTGAAAGCTAAAAATAAAACCAGTCAGCTTGGACAGCAGGGAAGATGTGAGAGCAAACAGGCAGGGGATCAGGCTCCCAAGGGAGGTAGTCAACACACCAGCGTGCTTCCAGCAAAAAAAACATAAGATGCTGGAGGGAAATGCATGCAGAGAAATGTGTTGTGTGATTCAGGGGTTCAGGCTTGAGGATTCCCTCAGCTGTGCATTGTGTTATTAAGATATGAAAAATTCAGTATTGACTTTTAATACTTCATCAGAGGTTAATCACTGATTGTGCAAAGTTACGAGTATATCGCGTAAGAGGAAAAAAAAAAAAGAATCCTCTTATTTCTCTCTGATTCCAACTACACAGTGAAAATAAATAGAATGCTGTGCTCCTTCTGCCTGTCCCTGCAAAATCTAATTGTGACAACAAGGATAAGATGAGGTTTATCTACTCCCTGGTACATTTTTGCAGGGGAAGCCCTTCCCCTCCACCATCCATGTGGATCTTGCTTGAGTTTGCTAATCCTCCTGGCTGACACGACAGTAACGGAGGAGGCTATTTCATCCAGCAGAAAGTCAAGGACAACATTTTGTAATGCAGACCTGCCCTTAGGCAGGTATTGCTGTTGAGTTGAGTTGTTTACATTTTCAAAATCTTTTTTTTTTAAACAACCTTGAAGGTTGGATATATACTTCTTTTTGTAAAAAGTTTTGACTGCTTTTTTTTTTTTTTTCCCCTCAATAAAAGCTGAGAGTGATATTATCACATGACTCCAGGAGCCTGATGTTAGAGTCAGTCTACAATGCCTGGACCTTTAATCCGGCCCAGATGTTATCTCCTACTGTAATCACAAGAAAAGCTATGAAAATATATGTTCAACAGATACGAAATTAAAAGCTAAATGTTTCCATAAGTTTCTAATAATCCTGAAAATAATACAGACTTCTGAATGTAAGGATCTCAAATTTTGCTTCAAGTCGTTCTGCCTCGTAGCATTATCCTACCAAACAGCTGTCACATTCCGTGAGGGAGGGAAGAAGAGACAAGCGTTCGGACTCGGCTTCCCTTGGACAAACCTCTAAGTAGATCTGGTAAGCTAGAAGGAACACGAGAAAGCTGCGTTTTTTAATTGTTTACTGGGAGCCAACAAAGTAGGTGAGAAGCGTTCTTGTAAGTAAGGCTACTTTACAAAATCACGCACTTCTTAGCGTGCTTGCTGCTTGTTTCCGAAAGAAAAGGGCGTGCAAAAACGGGTGCAGCGAGGGGGCAGGAGGAACTTATGCTTAGGCACACGCTTCCCCCTCCAGCGCTGCCCATACTTTAACGTCGCGCGGGGCAGCGCGCCCCACGGGCCGCTCCGCAGGAGTCCCGCGCGGGCTGGCCGGCACTCCGGGCCCGGGCCGCCTGCACCTGGAGGAGGAGGAGGAGGAGCCGCTGCCGCCTTTGTGCCGCCGCTGCTCAGCGCCTGAAAGTAGTCCCGTCCCTCCCGGGCCGGTGTTGCTCCGAGGGCCGCATCGCACCCCAAAAGCGGCGGAGGTGTGTGTGTAAGGGGGCTGAGAACGACAAATAGTCCCGCTGGAATGCGGCGCCCTCCCTCCCATCGCCCGCCCGCCCTGCCCACGGGCGGGC